>WEKX01015419.1:1443-25292 GCA_013390025.1 Pitta sordida
AGGACTGTTGGTAGATTATGCAGAGTGGCTTGGCGAGTTCATCTGCCAGTTCTTTCATCACCCTCGGATGGATCCCATCTGGTCCCATGGACTTGTGAGGATCCAAGCCGCTCAGCAAGTCTCTGACTCTCTCCTCCTGGATTACAGGGGGGTTATATTGCACCCTGACTCCTTCCTCCTGTTCAGAAGTCCAGTTGTCCTGCAGGCAGTCTGTCTTACTGTTAAAAACAGAGGCAAAGAAGGCATTAAGTGTTTCTGCCTTTTCCTCATCTCTAGTTACTCTATTCCCCTCTGCATCCAATAAGGAGTGAAGGTTGCTGCAGCCTCTCTTTTTATGGTTGATGTACTTATCGAAACATTTCTTGTTGTCCTTTACACAAACATAGTGTATTTAGGGTTTAGTCTTTTAACCACTACGGTGCTCAGAAATGCCTTGCCCACCCCTGACAGGCCAGGGACCAGCAGTGAGCAAGTGCCAGTGGTTTCTAACTAATTACATTCTCCTAAACTCCTGAAAGAAATGTGCTTTTATTACCCACTCGTTCAGTTGGACTCCAGCCTGTGCTTTGCATCCTTTTCACTCCTGTGCCCTGTTGTTAAGCACATTCCCGGTTGTTGGTGCATCTTCTCATCCCTCATTTTTTATTAACACGTCTCCTCTTCTTAGTTCCTTGGTTCCATTGTTACAGTGCACTGTGTTTCAGCAGAGTTAATGGGGGATTTTTACTGAAAAACAGTAAAAAGGGCTTTGGAATTGGTTTTAAAACATGTTGGTTTATGTTGTATATGCACCACAAACTGTCCATGTCATGTATGATGAGATGTGGGGAGGCTTTCTGTTAAGGCAGTGTGAATATACCTGTCAGATTAAAAAACCCTCCAGAAGAAAAGGAATATTAATATCCAAGAATATTCCTCATCACTTGAGTGCTTGAAAATGCAACAGAAATCCCTCAAATAACGCAGGGAATCACTGTCACATCACTTGTTCTCCAGGAGTAAAACTTGGGGGGTTTGAACAGAAGCCGCACTGCTTATAATTAATGACAGAGTATTTTTTATCTTTAAAAAGCTTGATCTTAGAAGAGTGAGACATCAAAGAGGCCCAAATCTATTAAGAGAATTTGATTAAGATCTTTGATTATTTTTTTTTCCAGTCTCCAGTAGTTATTTTGTGTTGTAAAACCGCTGGTTTTCCTGACGAACAGCAGCTTTCTTTAATTCTCTGATTACCTTTGTCCAGTGAGAAAGATCTGAAGGGTTGAAACACCCATTTTTTTGGGGGGGTTACATTATGGGTGTCTTTAGAACGCATTAATTTTCTTGCAGCACTGAGCCAGTGGGGGAATAAACATATTTATTTTCATATGGATGAACAATCTGAGCAATATGTCTGCATGACAGAACAATATGAATTATACAGAATATACATAAGTTTCCTCCCAGTCCCTGTCCTGGTTCCTCCTCTCTAGTGTTCATTTGGGGGTCTTTGAGGCCGAAGTAAAGAGTCTTCCTCACGTGGGCTTTTGACCTCTGCCAGTTTTTTCAAGTGTTTGCCATCCTCCTCCAGTGTTAGTTGCCTCTCCCTTCGCATCTGGCAGAGAACTCTCTCTTCTCCCTCGCTTAAATTAGGGGAGTATATAATTTACAGCCTAACTTGCTGCCTGGCTTAGCACTGGGACCAGGAACTTGACAGATTTACCACAGCAGCCTTTCCCATGGTATCTCTTCACATTCCTTCTCAGGGGGGAGAAAACAAATGGCTTTACAGAAAAAAAGTGTTTTCATTCGTTATAACCACACTAATGTACTTAACACAGAAGTGACAAGTTAAAACAATGTTTTATGAAATATAAAAGTGATAATTCTTGTGATCAGTGTGGAGATGTCTGTGGGTGGCCACACCAATGCAGCTGTCTGGGCTGTCAGAGGAACACTGTAACTGCAGATGGATGTTGTGCCCTGGCACCTGAGCTGTGGGCACTGAGCTGGTACCCAGAGCCCTGCCCTGGAGTGCCCAAGGGGTGTGTTCTGAGCACAGCTCAGCTCTGGGGCTGCTGTGGGCACTGAGCTGGTACCCAGAGCCCTGCCCTGGAGTGCCCAAGGGGTGTNGAGGAACACTGTAACTGCAGATGGATGTTGTGCCCTGGCACCTGAGCTGTGGGCACTGAGCTGGTACCCAGAGCCCTGCCCTGGAGTGCCCAAGGGGTGTGTTCTGAGCACAGCTCAGCTCTGGGGCTGCTGTGGGCACTGACCCAGGGCCTGCTGGCAGCACGGACTGGCTGCCTGGCTCACTCCTTGCCGCCTTTCCTTTAGTGCCTTGCCCCAGCTGTTGACAGGGAGTTTTATCAGCCTTGCACTCTGATGGGCAGTGGGGGTTCTGGGATGTGACCCTCACTAGTTACCCAGGGCCTGCCCTGCAAGGGAGCTCCCTGGCATTTTTGAGCTGGCTGGGGCCTCCTGACTTCCCTGAGGAAGATCCCCTCCTTCAGAGGAGCCTTGCTCTTGTATCTGAGCACATTGTACAAGGGTTTTCCTTGGGGACAGCCTGCAGGCAGCTGGGGAGCCACCCCCAGTGCAGCTGCCAACCCCAGTGCAGGTGCCAGCCCCAGTGCAGGTGCCAGGCCTGGGGATGAACCCCACGGGAAGGACCAGGTGGAACTTGGTGCCCATCAAGCTACAAGGCTGATTGTCTGAGGAATGTTCTCTTAAATGTGGTTTTTGTCTTAAATTCTTTTTCAATCAGTGCAGTGCTTTTCTTTTCGGACTGAGAGATTTCTGTAATTACAGTGGCCTTCCCAATTACCGGTAATTACCTCATAATACAAGGGAGATGATTAATTGCACGACTTGCTTTGGAGATTGGTTTGTTCAGAATGGCCTTTAGAAGCTTCAGTGCTCACAACTTCCGAGCGTGATGAAATCGCAGATTTACCCTTTTGTTTGCTGACATTTTCAATATAATGGAGGCAAAGGCAGCAGCTGGGGGAGAAGGGATGACCCCACAGCATCCTGCAAGTGCAAACAGCTTTAGTTAGAGATACATCAGGGTAAGAGCAAGGCCTCCTTTAACTGATCTTTGTTATTCACTGGGTGGTGTTTGTGGTTGATGAGGTTTCTGAGCCGGTGTGATGTACCTTCTCAAAGAGAACACCATCTCTAAGCCATGTAAACATTGCTCTAATCTGAGATAGTTCCTTCCTTCTTCAAATGAATTGATGCTTCAGTCATATTTCCTTTATTAAGTGCATCTTTGAAATAAGCAGCCCTATTAAAAGATATTTCCAGCTTGAGGTATTTCTTTCTTGAGTTTCTCCCATATTTCTCACATGAAAAGTGATCGAAAGAGAATACTGAGAGGTTTGAGACTGTGCATTGGGAAGTGGGCTGCAAAAGCAGTGACAGAGCAAGGGCAGACGAGCCCTTTTGTAAAGCAGGAGCAAGAGAAGGTTGAACATTTCCTCTTTATTTCCAGCTCAAAGGTGCCCAGGCTGGTGGGAGCCCTGGAGAGGAGCAGACATTGATATAAACAATGAAACAGCCATGTAATAACTCACTGTTATGGTAACTACATAAAGGTTCTCCAGGATTCTGCAGAACAAAGTCAGCCTCATTAGAGGGATATAAAAGAAATGGATCTCTAAGATGAACTCGTGCTCATGTCCACTGTCAAATACCTGCTCTGCAGGAGGAAAACTGCACCTGAGCAATGACTGGTGTGATCCTGGGAGGGACTGAAATAAAGGAGAGGCATTTGATAAACAGGTTATCAACTAAGGAACAACCAAAAAAAACCTCAGCCCTCCAGTGATTAGTCTGAGTTTTGAGCCTCACGCACATGGAATAAGGTGTTCTTCCATTCTTCCTTTAATTGGTGAGATTACAATGCTTAGGAAACTTGGAGTATGGTGACCAGGACTGTCAGACTTTTCCCACTGTATCAGTGCAGAGTGGGTAAGATGCTAAATGAGACAGCCCTTGGATTGCTAAGCCTTCTTAGGAAGGCTGGGTTTATTTGCTCTAACTGCAAATCCAGATTGTGTTCTCACAGCAGAACCTCCTGCCAATGTGTTTAAAAGTTTATTTGATTTCTGGTGCTGTGTAAGGCCTCCGTTAGTGATCCCAGGTGGTCCTGGCATGGCACAAACTGCACCACACCAGGCTGCAGCCTGGGAGCACCCTTTGCTCTGATGTTCAGGTGTTAAAATATGGGAATTCAGGGTTGAACTTTCCCCCAGAGCTGTCCAGGGATGTCTCAGTGAGTTCTCATCCCAGGTAACACAAGGAATGCAGATCTCAATCCTTCCTGCTCCACATCAGACTCTTTATGAGGGGGAAGCCTGGAATTCAGGTTTGGAACCTGTGGGTGAAGTGTGTTAGTTCTCAATAGTCTAAATACTCTCTGCTCTTCACAGACTCCATTAAATTCAGTTCAGCTACATTTGAGCTCTGAGGATTTCACAATTCCATGTATTTACTGTCCCAAGACACAAAATTGATTATCTGGGCTCCGTGACTTCAACAATACTGATAAATATATTATGTGGGGACATCAAAGGCCTTAGGGTTGGTGAAAGGAAAATCACTGCAGGAAGAGCATCTGTGGCAGCTGCCAACAGGATTAGAGTTTTATTAACCACAAGGGTAAAAAAACTGTTGTTAGAAATGTTTGGGAAGAGGCCTTGAAAAGGCACTGAGACACCAGGATTAAAATAACCCTCTGCTCGTTCCATTGTGCCTTTGATGCTGCAGCACCAGCTTTGGGGTTGGGCCACATGCTCTGGGATTTGGTTTCATGAGAGGTTTTCTGTGTGCAAATATTGCAGGACAACCAAATGGTCAGCCAGCAAATGTAACTGATTTCATGTTGTTAAAATACCCCCCCCAAAAACCAGGTGATTGGCAACAGCCTCTAAGAAACTGTTCCCAGTGTGAATAAGGGATTCTTTACATCAACTGTGAGATGCATTATAACTGCAGTTACTCAGCCAAGACTTCCCAAAGCCTCTCATTTTTAAATTAATTACTGTGATTTAACCCCTACATTGTTATTTTGCTTGTTTAAGGTGGCCAAACTGTGACCTGCTCCTCACTGTCTCTGCATGGGGATTAAGGATGACTCTTCAAGGCCATCCAAGCAAGGATGGTTAAAGATGCGTATTTCATTATGCCCAGGTTCAATAATTGTCTTTTAAGCCTTTGTAGGAGTCCCTCAGGGACAGAGTTCCCATCAGGAATCCCTCAGTTAACCCTCTGGCTGCCGTTCCCAACTGTACCAGTGAATTTCCCATGGCTAGAAATGGTGAACCCTCAAAGAGGGGGCAGCAGAATCCCCTCCCCAAGCTCTCTTTTGTACATAAACTTCATAAAAACCACTTAAACATCAAGCAAGTCTCTATTCTTCCAGGCCCTGTTCCTTTTTTCCTGCCCTGGCTGCTTTTCACGTGGCATTTTTAGTCAGTGCACCCCGTTTGAGGCATTAGAAGTTGACGTACAGTTCTTCAATCTGTCGTGTTCTCTGGCTGTGGCTGCTCTGTGCATCAGCTTCTCTCCTGGAAATAGAAATAGTGCCACCTCTCCACTTGGCTTCTTTTTGTTTAGGCTTTAAAATATCTGGGAGCAGAAGGAGGCTGCCTGCCTGCTCCCTAGTAAATAGCTTTGCAGTGTTCCATGTGTGATGGATGCTGCACTTTCCCCTGATCCATGACTTCTTTGGACTGGGTGGGAACTGCTGCTGCTTGTCCCGAGCTCTGGTTTCAGGGGTGTTGATGTTCGATCCATGGGAGAGCAGGAAACAGAGTTTCTGTGGAATTCTGTACAAACCTTTATCATGTGGCCCCTCTCACACCCTCCTGTGCACAGCACAAAAGCTGCACCAACCCCAGGCCAGGCAGGAAAGCTGCAGGTTTTACATCTCATCAAACAGAGCACGTGGAACAAAGTTTGGGGCACGTGATGGGGGCAAAGAAGCACAGCTTTGTTTGACCAAAAAATGCAGGCTGATAAAGAAAAAAAAAAAGGGGGGGAGATAAATTGTTGAAAGCCACTTTTATGTAGCTCTGCAGGCCTTTTTCTCCTTCTGCTTGGCAACCTCCACACCTGCTGTTCTGACTACTAAAAATTGCCCTTTCTTTGTCCTGCAAGTATTTCTGCCTGAGAGGAGAGCACAAAGGGTTCCACAGCACTTCTCTCGCTTCTTCTGCCTTGCAACTTTCCAAATGAAGTTGTTGTTCACAGTTCAGTGCTCTCGGGGTTCCCAAATGCAGGGGTTTAATTAGCATGGCCGTGAGCTGGGGTGGTTGCAGTAGCACAGGCACATTCTGCCCTTAAAACCAGTTTTTTTAATGGATTTGTTCAGGTGAAAAATGGGATTTTGTGCTGCAGAGTGAGCCTGGTGTGTGTTCAATGAGCAGGAGGCAAGAACAGGTGAAGGGAAGTTACTCCCACCTCCTCCCAGAATTTTCTCTTCCCCACATTTGTGGGCTCAGGCTCCCACACAGTTTCCTTCATCTGGCTGCTGCAGTGACAGCTCCTTATCCTGCTGGAGTTGGCTTTAAGAACAGCCTTTCCTTCAGACAATATAAAACCATTGGAATGTACTATCCCAGGTGTTTTAAGGAGCAAGGAAAATTCTTTTGGAGTTGGACCTGATAATCCTTATGGATCCCTTTGCTCTTGAGTCTGTTTTCTGGGTCTGGTGGGGTTTTCATCATTACCTTCAAGATAGAGAGGTTTGACCAAAATGTTTCCTGGAATCCGAAATGTTTTCTGCCTTTCCAGGGCGTACATAGTTCCAGATTTCAAAACTTGGATTTGGAAAAGGAAACATCCTTTGTGAAGTCAATGGAAAGAGGAAAAAAAAAAAGTATCGATGAGAATTCTGAATTAATTTGCCTCTGACATATTTAAATAACGTGGGTTTCAGAGCTGACTTTAAGATTTGCTCAACTTCCTCCTGATATGTTGTCACTTGTGATCCAAACAGTGTTTTAGCAGCCCAGAGTGGCAGGTCAGAAATCAGCCTGGTTAGATACAGAGGTTGATTAATGATGTTCAGGGATGTGAGAACGAAATCAAATTGAGATGTCAGATTTTGCACAGGAAGGTTTGTTTTCCACAAGAGGCCAGTTTGGAGAGGAGAATGTGTCCAGAATGTTCCCAGAGAGACTATTGGTAGTTTCTGTCTGTGTACAGTGGTGAACCCAAAGATTTACTCACATTTTTCACTGCATAATTGCTGATATATTACTTTTTTTCTCAAATGGATAATAAAAACACACCAGCCAGGTTTACTGCCCTGTTTATAGGTACATATGCTCAGGTTTTAGGGCTGGAGTTTTTTGAAACATGGCTGTTATAAAGGCTCTAATGTTACCACCAAAACTCATTGTATTTCTCAATAACATCTTTTAAAATTACTTGGGCAAACTGTTTCGAATAAAGTAGTAGAAATGACATTATTAATTTAAGACTAGAAAGTGGTAATATTTTAAATTAAAGTGTGTTTGCTCTGGTTCTGTACTGAAAGCAGCTCAGGATTCACGAGTGTCTTCACTTCATCAGTGTCTGGAGAGCAGCTGTGGGAAGTTATAAACACGGGATGTGACATTAAAACAAAGTAGCTCATATTTTCAGCTTTTAAATCTATAAAATAAGGGGGGAGAATTGAATGTCTGAGGTGATGTAATATAAATTTGCTCATCCTTAGCAGTGCTAAACCCCTGATTTAAAAGCTGTGGTTGTGCAGAGGCTCAGACGTGCTGCCTTCAGCAGCCAGGGCTGTCTCCTGCCTTCATGTGAGCCCAGGGTGGAGAGGGTGGTGAGGGAGAGTCCAGAGCTTCCAGGAGAGTGGGCAACAGGAGAAGGGGAACCAGAGCTCCCCCAGGTAGAATTTAATCTGGGAAAGATGAGCCTGTCCCAAAAGACTGGGGGGAGAAGTGGGAAGGACTGCTGGGCATCAGTGTGGAAAGTTATGTGGTGGTAGACTTTTACATTATTTTATATATTTTATAGATATTATTATGGTAGTTTTGTCTGCGTGCCAATGTTCCTCTGTTGGCATAACAGGGATAACCTGTGGATCTTTTGGGTTAACTGTGAGGATTAGAAGTTCTGTGTTTCTCGGCACTTTTGGAACGCTCTGGTTTTCGTCACCTTGGGAGAGTTGGCAGCTCTTGGGATGTTTGTTAGGACTTTCAGGCCACTGAGAAAACCAAAAGGACTCTGAAGTTACAGGCACAAGAGGAGATATAACAAGGATGGTTTTAGGGAAGGATTACAAGAAACAGTGTAAGTTGTTGGCTGAGTGAAGACAGGACAGCACTTCTTGCATGTACAAACTAAAGAGTGATAGAAGAGGTGTGACCAATGGAGCTGCAGGTAAATCATTCTCCAGCTCCACTGGGGATGGGATGGCCTTAAAGCAAAAGGAAAAACCCCCCAGGGAATTCTGAGAAGGTCAGAAACCCACTCTGGTGATTGGGGTTCTGTAAACGTCTGCCAGGAAGCTTAGATGTGCGCAATCCTCAGACAGGAGTTGGGTTAAAAGCTCTCTGGACTCCCAGAGAGGCAGTGCTGAGGTATTTAATAAATTCTCTTGCTAGCTCCCTTTGTTCTAACAACCAAAATGTGCCTTGTTTTTCAAGCATCTCTTCTAAACATAGCTTTTCTTTTCCTTCAAAGTCAGGGGGAAATAATTGCTGCATCAAAATCTTACCTCATGAGATGGTTGTTTCTCTTGGCAGCTTTTCTTTCCAGTGATTCACTGGGTCCCTGCAAGCACAGACAGCTCGATAGAACTGCAGCCAGAGCAGGAGCAGAGCAGAGCTGAAATATCACGGAATAACGATGTGAGCCACACCTCTGGCCTTGCACACCATCCCTGCAGGGCAGCACAAACACAAACACCCTCCTGCTCCGTCTCACCCCTGACAGGACATCCCAGCACCTGCCCTGGGAGTGGACCCTCTCCGTGCTGCATCACCTGCAAGGGAAAGCAACATTCTGACAAAATCCTTGTTCCCTGACAGGAGAGCAACATGAATTTCAAAAGCACGAGTGAGGACCATCTCTTGTGTTCCATGGTAGCCCGTGCCATGGTTTAACTGGCAGCCAAGTACCATGCAGCTGCTCGATGGTGATGATAATAGTAATAATAATATAATTATTCAGCTAGATCCCTGCTAATTGCCATGCTTCTCCCCTCTCTGTGCTGCGGCCTAATATAGGAAATATTCTGTGTGATTTAAGCTTTGCCTTTCACTGTGCCACCTGTTCTCCTGCCTGTCTCTTCCAGCTCTCATGGCCCAGAGACTGAGCTGTGTGTCCTCAGTCACCAGTAAGATTGTACCTTCCCAAAACCACAGATACCTGACTGCCAGGCCTCGTCTTCCATCGCTCTCTCCACCCTTCACTCTCACTGCCTGCTCAAGTTCCTTGTCACTGAGATACTCCACAGACACCCAGTGTAACCATCTTTAATCTACTTTAATTAACTTCATCATAAGCCCACACTGATACATATTAATTATATAACTCTCCTTCATTATTTATTAATTGGATTCTGTACTAACAATTCCTTTAAATTTCTCCAGATCCACAACATGCTCACGAGCTTGTCATTAATTACCTGGATTGGCTCGTTTACTTCCAAAGATGTTGTTGGCTTTCCTCAGGTCCTCTCAAAGCTGCCATTGTTTCCCAACAAACTGAAAAAAAACATCATATTTATGTCCCCCAGGCAGCTCTGCTGAAATAACTGGATACAAATTGCACGGAATTGCGTAGATCAAATTAGGACCCTCGGTAACAACTCATTAATGTCATCCTAAATTACTCCTGACACGGAAATATTGAATGGTCTCAGCTATAGCAAAACATCTTTGTCATCCCAGACTCACAACAGGAGTGGTTATGGATCTCTTTTTAATCACCTGCTACGGAAGCCAAGATTTCCCTTAGTAATGAAGTACCACCAGAATTCCTGCAGTGTTGGTTGACTCAGGAAAATATCATATTCCTTTCACTCCTGTCAGTGTTGGCAAGAGCTTGTTCCATTCTCAATCTCAGTATTATCCTTTTTTTACATAATTCTAACTTTAAGTCTGCTCAGTGTTTTAATTAATATGATAGTCCTTCTGAAAAAAAAATGTGGCAACTTTTTCAAACAATATTGATGAGAAATATTCTTAATTAGCATTCACACTTGACTGCACTTTTCTCCTCCTGGTGTTACGGTTCCCAATTATTTTTCCCTTGCTGAAATGAATTATTTCCCAGTAACAATCCAGTGGTTTGGCTTGCAGGTAACAGGATAAATATCGGGATTTCTTGTACCAAGGTACACAAGCATTTGGCAAGCCCCACAGTGCCTTGGGACAGATGTGGAGAGAAGATGCCCTTGGCCTCACCCAGCTGTGGGGCTGATCCACAAACACCCACTTCTCCCCCTCCTGGCCAGCAAAACCACAAACAACGCTCCATGAAATGCTCTGCCTCTAATGAAGAGACGTTTTTTGAAGTGTTTCCAGTTGCTTGACCCACTTTCTGAGCGACTGCACCCTCTAATGGGGTAAAACAGATTGACTTTCAAAGCAGCCAATTTATTTTTGTGCTGTTTGTCTCTGTGGTCCTCAAAACAACAGCCCCTTCTTGTGCCAGTTCTGCTGAGTGTAGATCACAGAGGAGGTGTGAACGTCCAGTAAAGGCTTTATTCATCTCTGGGTTAATGAGAAGCATGTACTTTCATTATATTTTATTTATGTATTTTAAGCTTTTATTCATGGTGAAATGAGAAAGGAGAATTTATTTCACTTCAAAACCCAGAAAAATTACAATTTTGTTTTTCTCTCACTGTGCACCTCATTTCAGCAAAGCCCTTTGGAGTGTTTTAAGTTTGAGAGGTGAAGAGGAGACATAACAGACACTTAACCCTGCTTTTCATCTTGTCCACCAGGTAATTCTCTAATGGACCCATGAAAGCCAACGATGACAAGTTGTGGCCACCAGTCCTTGAATGTGCTGACGGTTCTGCTCTCACTACTCTTGTCAGCAGGTAACTTTGATACTTTAGTAATTAAAAAAAATTTAATATATAATAATTTGAAAGGCTCTTAGTCCAAGCAGATTTGATCCTACAGGTTTTAACTTGCAGTTCAGTGCCTTTTACCCTTCATCCTTGAGGCAGTTTTTAACCCAGAAAGGGTGTTTTTTTTCTATCACTGCTCCTTATTCCCTTGTAGGAATAAGTCACACCCCTCACCACTACATTAAACCTGTATATTAAAGTATGGATTTTGTACATTAAAGTACCCTTGTGCTGCAGTGAAAGCTGTTACTGCTCTGTCTGTGTAGGATTTTATATTTAATTTAATAGTAGAGTACAGAATGAATTCATTCCCATAAAGGGAAGCTCCTGGCTCTATTCAGGGAGGGAAGAATAGGATGCTGCTCCCACTGGAATAACAGGAGCATCATTTTTAACCTGAGCCGAGATGAAAATCAAATGGCAAGACTCCATCTGAGTTCCTTAGATTTGCAGACTTCTGTTTTCAAGATTTTACTGAACTTCTCAGTGTTCGCTATCCTAAGATTCACAATTTTAGTGATAAATTTGTTCATTTAATGGATTGAAACACATCTAGAAAATCAGGGACGACAGCAAGGCTTGTATTAACGGGCCCAAAATGGACAGATTATTTGCACATTCCAGGATTTTTGCTTTGAAGTAGGAAATGAACGTCCACACAGCAAATGACCATGTGGTAAAATGTAAATATTCCTGTAAAATATGAATAAAATACGAATATTCCTGTGCAGCCATATGGAAAGCTTAGAAAGAGTTGGGGTTTATAAATTTCACATGTAAAGAGTGTCTCACTGAGCACTGACTGGGAACACACAGGGGAGTAAGAGTTTGCTGTGAGCTGCTTAAGGCAGAGCAGATAGATCTTAAAAGGAGTTGAAAGCAGTTCCTGGAAGCAGGACAGCCTGTTCCCTGGAAACCAGCAGGGACAGAGAGAGGAGCAGCCACATCCCTGCCCTGCCCCACCATTGTTTTCACAAGCAGTGTCACAACTTGCACGTGCAGCTCCATCTCAGCAGCAGCAGAGGCTCAGGGGCCTTCCAGCTACAACACTTTTAGCTGAAGTGTTTTGACAGAAAAGAGGTTCTTTGATCCTCAGGATTGAAGCAAAGGAAAAACACTTCAATAAAAGAAGAGTCACACTTTGTTTGTTGGCTCTGTGAGTCACAGAGAGGCAAAGACAGCAGGTGAAGTGACACAGATGACAATGGTGCATTTATTTTGATCACCGGCACACATTTTACTATTTAAGGGTTTGTCACCACTACATTTTATTAGAGACATCCCTCCTCCTGTGAACTGATGTTATCCCGATCCTCCCTTCATTCTGTCATGATACTTCCCTCAGTTTTCATTCCCAAAGAAGTTTGGGGATTGTTCTCCTTTTTTGACTCAGATTTACCTTGGTTTAGTTTATTGTTGGAGGCTCCCTCTGTACACACGAATACAGGAGTGATCCCCACTCTCACAGTCCTAAAAACGTGTCTTGAAATTAATATATTCCATAAGATTGAGACACAAAAGCGTCAGGAATAGGCTTTTTTTTTTTTTTAAGCAAGGTAGAAAGAAAATGAGGATTAGATGGATAAGATGCAATTACAGATCAACAGCAAATTCCAAGTTGTGTGCATTTGTAATTACTGTTTCTGACAGAATAATCCTTATCAAAGAATGACCTTTCTACCAGAGAAGGTATTTTCTGTCAGGAGCAGTGGCTGCAGCTCAAGTGCCACCAAACTTTCATTGCAGTTCTGTGCAGCCCTTTTGTTTTCACTGAGTCATCCCTGGAGAATCAGCCATGGGCACTGCTGTGTGTTACGGACATTCCTTCATTCAGCAGTGTGGAAACATCTCCCTAAATGTTTCTGTGGCTCTTAGCATGGAGGGCATTGCTTCCCTTCCCTTGAACAATGAACGCAGCCACCATAAAATCCAAAATGCACCAAGTCTAAATGCTGTCATGTGTAGGTACTGCATGTTCCCATGGTGAAAGCTGTGGGACACTGATGTTTTCCAGAGCCCAGCAGCAGTTGTTCAAGCTGTAGTGGGTAACTGCAGGTAAGCCCAGAGCCTGTTCTTGTTCCCCAGCGCTCAGTGCCCATTTTCGGGTGTGCGAACCCTACACGGACTACAAGGGTCGTTACCACTTCGGCTTCCACTGCCCCCGCCTCTCCGACAACAAATCCTACATCTTCTGCTGTCACCATAACAACACCGTGTTCAAGTACTGCTGCAATGAGACCGAGTTCCAGGCTGTCATGCAGCTCAACCTCACGGGCACGGCCGATGGATACATGCACAAGTAAGTGAAGCGCTCGCACTTCTCCTCACCTGGGACGTGCCCTTCATGGGGGGAGCTGTTCAAATAACGTGGCTAAAAGGTTTCTGCTCTCAGCTCCTAAAATAAAGGGTGTTCCAGCTGTGCTTGCCTTGCTCTGACACGGGCTGTAAACATGTCCTGCTTCCAGGAAGCACATAAATGTATAAAGTTACACATTGAAGTTACAAAAGTCTCTGCCCTGCCCCTCACTTGATCCAAACTGTGTTTAAATGTGCACCAGTAAAAATAAACCCCAGAGCTGTTCGTAGGGGTGAGAGGGGGTGAGGTGACATTTTCCATATCAGCCCAAAGGCACTGTTTTGAATCTGTGATGTTTTGAATATAAATCTGTAGCAAACCACTGATCTTGGGGAACAGAATGGATCTGCTGCTCTGCCAGCACTGGGTGGTCCTTGCTGTCACCTGTGGCACCTCCATGTGCTGCTGGGGGCTGTGCTCCAACACAAATGCCACTTTCTCCCTGAAGAACCTGTGAGCAGCAAGTAGATCTTGGCTACTGGTCACCGTTTACAGGGACAGAATCCTCACTGGTCTCCTACTTAGTATGTGACACTCTGGCCACACTGAGCTGCTGTGACTCCTCTTGGTGCAGAGGACAGTGCTGATGTGATGGAAACCCAGCTGTAATTGTGGGTTATCTGCTTTTTACCTGCCATTTTGTTCTGGTGTTCAGCAACTCCAGGGCAGACCAAAGACAGCTGGAACCCCAGGTTGGGGATTTCTGTTTACAACAGGGATTTTGGTGCTTTTTCTGTAGTGCACAAGTCAGTGTGTGCTGTCATTCCTGCCCCTGGGAGCAGGTGCAAGGCTGGCAGGAGACTGTGGTGCTGGGATACTGCTGCCTGTTTAATTCCCTGGGTGCAGCAAACCATCACCTTCCTCACAGCCCTGCCCAGGGCAGTGTGTGTGGCATGGATGTACGAGTTGAATACTCCGAATTTACAGGTGTTCAAGTGACAATCTCCTCCTATGAAGGAGTGTGTGTAGTGTAAAAACACCCAGACCAAAGCAGACTGGTAGCTTTAAACCCCCAAGGGTTTGGTATTCTCTGATCCACAGTGTTTATTTCCATGGAAGTATTGAGAGCAGGGTGTACGACATCAGTTTTCATTTAGAATTATGTTTTAAAGTCAGCTTGTTCAGGTGTGGTGGAGAAACCTCTGTAGTTGTTGGTGGTGGGAGGGCTGAGAACCACCTGCAGACAATTTGCCACGAATGTCTTCAGCCCAGAACGCCCTGGGGACATCAGCTGTGTGTGACCTTCCCCAAAGGTGGGTGAACTCCTGTGGAACACAACGAACAACTCCAGAGATGCAGCCCAGGGAAGTGCAGGAGTGGAGCTGGTATTGCCTTTGTGTACCTCCCTCAAACAGCATTTCTGATAAATCCATCAGGAGCAGGAAAACTCCACTGCCTCTGGTGGAAATCCTTCTGCTGGTTTCAGGAGGAGCAGAGAGCAGTGAATCCTACGTGGCTGCATTAAAGACATGGCAAAACCCTCCTTACTTTATACACTCTTGGCTTTATTTATTGTACACAATAACTGAGCTTTATTTGGGCTCTAATATATCCAAGGTTCACTCCTTGTTTAGATCTAATTTCACACATCACTGGGAAAAAATCCTGATGGAACCTCTTGCACTGAAGCAGGGGAGATAATTCAGGATATGGGAATAGCAATGAACTGAGGGGATAAAAAAAAGAATTGTAGCTTTTAGGGAAGAATGATTCAATATTATTGCTTGGTTTATTTCAATATTATTATTATTTGGTTTATTTTTCTCCCTTATCTGTTCTTGTGATCATCTAAAGGAATTTCTGGTTTTATAATAGAGCTGAGGGAAGAAATTCATGAGGTGACTTGTGACCTCTTTGTCCTGGCAGTTTGTCTTCTGCAAATACACAGCACAACCAGACCCACATTTAGTTACATTTTCCATTACTGTAACAAAGGAATTCTGTGTTTTCTAAGTCTTTGCAATCATGCAGATTAATCAACTTACAGTATTTCTTTTAATGTGAACTATTAACTTAGTATTGAATATAAAAATACCAGTGATGCCTAACAGGCAGAAGTTCTGCCACCCTTTAAAACTGTCTAAGAAGTTGTTTAACTGTTCTTAAAAATAGTATTCCCTTGAATCTAGTTTTGAGAGCGTCTCAGATTTTCTGTTTTGGTGCATTATCAGTTCTGTTTCTATCCCAGGGGTCCCTAATGTGATGCTGGCACAGTGTCAGGCAGGCTGTCGTGTATCTGTGGTTTCAACTTACCTTTCAGTCCAGGAAAAAGGGGGACAAATCACATTTAAAGTTTCCCTCAGTGTCAGAAGCACCAAAGTGGCAGGTCAGGTATAAATCTGCATTTCCTTAGGGCAACACTTGGTACCTGCTGTAGGAACAGGGAAAAAACAGGGGAAGAAACTCTTGCCAGGACCATCTGCCCACACTCCAACTGTGCAGCTGCAGGATCCAGCTCACAACTGCCTGGTTTCCAACCCTGAATTCCCAAAGGAATGATTTGCTGTTCATGTGCTGCACATAAAACCCAGCAGAGTCCACTAAAAGGTACAGGCTGGTCATCTCAGAACTAGAATTCATGGGATGGAAGGAATCCTACGGGTAAGGAAACAACAAAAGGACTTGTCTGTTTATTTGTGTGTAATCCGAGCAGGACTCTGGAGATGGAATAGGAGGGCATGGGTTTGTGCCAGGGATTTTTCACCAGGCCCTTCTGACAGTGCTCTTGGTCCCACTGTGTGTTAATTAAAATAAGGCAGACTTTGATCTTTGTACCTGTGAGCAGCAGATGTTATTGAGGAGGAGCAGATGAAGAATTTACGTGATTAATAAACGGCTGCTTTAAACTGGGACATTGAAAATAGCTCTAATTTTCAGTCATCAGAGCTTTGGTGGGTGAAATTAAACACCTAAAATACAAAAGAATTCTTTTGGCTGTAAAGAAATGCTCCTGGCTCTCACATTGTTGCAAGAAAAAGTAAATAAAATGTTTTCTAGGTTTCCATTCTTACTGTGGATCAAAGAGGCAAAGACTCTGCAGTTAAGGTTTTCAGAGGCTTTTTATTTAGTCTACTTCCAATCCTCCTGCAAAGTGAGTGGGTTTTGGTTTAATTTTAGTTTAATTCTAATTTAATTCTAAGTTACCCAGGGAGGGAAGCCCAGAGCTTCCTCCTGTCACTCCCAGTTACTTGTTTGGAGCCTCATTTCATCCACAGGTGTCACACCTGTGCCATGGAAAGTCATTCCCTGGAGGGAAGAGTCAGCACTGCAGGAATTAAAATTCTCATTTCTTGTCTCCTCCAATTCTGTTCCCCACTGACATTTTTGTGGAAATCTCTTCAGCTTCCCCTGGTCTGTGCAGTCCCTGCGCCAGGTCCTTCCCCCTGAGCTCACAGCTCCACAGGAACCTTTTCTCTTCTGCTTCAGAATTTGCATTTTTGTGTCGCTCATTCTTACCCTGCTCTGTCCTGACCCCATCCTCCCCACACACACTTCCCAGTCCAAACTGCATTTACACCTGACAGTCAGTTTACTTTTAATAATCCTTCATCTCCAGCAGAGCTCTGGCACTTCTTCCCCTCTTTGGTCTCCAAATTCTTGACCCCTTCTACCTTTTCCTCCCCCTCCTTTCTCTTCCTATCTTTAGTCACCTGTCAGAGCTTTCCAGCAGCTGATAATTTATCTAAATACAGACTTTATAAGCACAGGTTTATAACATGACACACCCTCCTTGCCAATGTTCTCACATTTATTACCAGCAGACCAAGGGGGGTGTATTGGAAAGCCTTTTCTTGTACTGGTGTTTTGTTTTTGCAGCAGTCATTAATTATTAATTCAGAGTTAATTGAAGCCGTGTAAGAGGAATGGTTTGTCAGGCAGGTCAGCAGTGAGGGTTTCTGAGCGTGGACACTCCTGGGCCCCCATTATTAATCACAGAGTATTTTTGGGAGGGTGACCCTCCCTCTGAGAAGTTCCCTGGCACAAGGGGACTCTGAGGGAGGATTTGTGAGGGAAAATCCAAAATTTTGGTTTATCACTTATATATGTGGTATAAATTAAATGATAAATTAAATTAGGTATTAAATTATTAAATTTAAATAAATTTGTATAATAATATATAATATATGCAATATACTATATGTTTATATATATTAAATTATTAAATTAAATTATATAAATAGTATATTTTATTATCTTTATATGAATATATATTAATATGTGGTGTTTCTATATTAGAAAATGTGTTATATAGAGCCTATATCCTCTAACATATAATCCATTCTGTAAGTGCATCTATATTAATTTCCCCTGTTCTATGATGACTGTGACACCCAGTGACCCTCCCTGCTGTCCCCTCTCCCTGTCCCAGCAACTACAGTGCCCTGCTGGGCGTCTGGATCTACGGCTTCTTCGTGGTGATGCTGCTCATCCTCGACCTGCTCTACTACTCCTCCCTCAACTACGACATCTGCAAGTTCTACCTGGCGCGCTGGGGCATCCAGGGCACCTGGGTGAGCCATGCCCAGAGCCGCTGGATCAATCCTGCCCCGGAGCCGGCCCAGCCCCAGCCCCAGCCCGTGGCTCAGCCCCAGCCCCCGGCACCGCACCCGGCCCAGGCTGTGCCAGGAGAGGCTCTGAGCCCACCCCTGGTGTCCTTCCAGAGCGCGTCTGCCTGGTGAGTGAGCTCTGCAGCGCACAATCCCTTCTCTCCTGAGCTGTCTTGACTCTGTTCTCAGACAAATGGGTGCTAAACAGTTCCGCTGCTCTGTCAAAGTTGTTCCACGTCAGCCATCACAAAATTAGTGTTGATCCAATCGTGTGTTGGTCTGGTTTTAAAGGACAGTATAAATAGCAGCTCTGGGATAACGTCAGTGTGAGCTGCCACAGACCTGCTCTGTTTGTGGAACAACACAAAAACCAGGTTAGTTTTTTATATAAAAAAGCGTAGCCTGGTCTCGTTTGACAGTGACACAAGTAGGCTGCTGTGAAGTTAAGTTCTACAAACCCAAATCTCCAAATGGGAGGCAGGTGCTGTGGGAAGCAAGCAGAACCTGCAGGATAAACGAGAACTTAAATGCACAAAACCATGGCACAAAATGACATTGAATTGTCTGGAACTGTTCCTCCCAAATTAAACAACAGCAAAGGGAGAGAGCTGAACCAAACACTTCTCTGAGTGTCAGGAAAGGCAGGGACTTTTTCTTGGCAAGGAAGCAAGAAGATCTGGAGGGATGCAGAGGGAGTACAGAGTCACCAGGGTATTTTAGAAGTGTTCCAGAAGGCTGAGTGCTGCATTTTGGCAAAATAAAATGATCTCAGAATGAGTAAGGTGAGCAGGATGATGCCTGAAGTGAGAGAGCTTTGGGCAGTGCTGTGGTGCAGAGGAGAGGACAGCAATAATCCTTTAATGGTCAGTGTAAATCTGGAGCCAAGAGGGGTCACTTAAAATCGTCTGGTAGGTTAAGAGCAACATTTGTAGCACAATAATTGTGGTTCAGCCCAATACTCATGTGCTTGTACAAAAATGAGGGTGTGTTACCTGTGTATCTCTGTATATATATTCACATAGAGAGAGATGTATAGCTACATGTAAACTGTTATTCTGCTTACCCCACTTAGTATTTCCACCACCCCCTTACAAGCTGCAGGCCCTGGGTGGTTGTTGAAGGGTCACTTTGCTGATTCCCCTCTGTTTCTGTGCTTTTTTTTTGAAGTGTCAAGCGCTCCATGTATGTGAGGATCAGGTGAGCCCGTGCCCCACGCTCCTTGTGCTGTGTCTGCAGGGGCTGGGCATTGTCACCCCAGCACCGTCACCCCAGCACCCCTGCCCTGCTCCCCAGTGAGCTGGGCACTGCCCAGTCACCTCAGAACCCCTGCCCAGTCACCCCAGCACCCCTGCCCTGCTCCCCAGTGAGCTGGGCACTGCCCAGTCACCTCAGAACCCCTGCCCAGTCACCCCAGCACCCCTGCCCTGCTCCCCAGTGAGCTGGGCACTGCCCAGTCACCTCAGAACCCCTGCCCAGTCACCCCAGCACCCCTGCCCTGCTCCCCAGTGAGCTGGGCACTGCCCAGTCACCTCAGAACCCCTGCCCAGTCACCCCAGCACCCCTGCCCTGCTCCCCAGTGAGCTGGGCACTGCCCAGTCACCTCAGAACCCCTGCCCAGTCACCCCAGCACCCCTGCCCTGCTCCCCAGTGAGCTGGGCACTGCCCAGTCACCTCAGAACCCCTGCCCAGTCACCCCAGCACCCCTGCCCTGCTCCCCAGTGAGCTGGGCACTGCCCAGTCACCTCAGAACCCCTGCCCAGTCACCCCAGCACCCCTGCCCTGCTCCCCAGTGAGCTGGGCACTGCCCAGTCACCTCAGAACCCCTGCCCAGTCACCCCAGCACCCCTGCCCTGCTCCCCAGTGAGCTGGGCACTGCCCAGTGACCCCAGAACCCCTGCCCAGTCACCCCAGCACCCCTGCCCTGCTCCCCAGTGAGCTGGGCACTGCCCAGTGACCCCAGAACCCCTGCCCAGTCACCCCAGCACCCCTGCCCTCCTCCCCAGTGACCCCAGAACCCCTGCCCAGTCACCCCAGCACCCCTGCCCTCCTCCCCAGTGACCCCAGCATCCCTGCCCAGTCACCCCAGCACCCCTGCCCTCCTCCCCAGTGAGCTGGGCACTGCCCAGTCACCCCAGCACCCCTGCCCAGTGATCCTAGCACCCCTGCCCTGCTCCCCAGTGAGCTGTGCCCCCCCCCCAGGATGTTCCCTTCCCATCCCTGTTGTTGCAGCCTGGGAAACGCTCCAGGCAGGAGGTGCCATATTTTCAGACTTATAACCTGCAACTGTGGGACGTCAGAGCCCATTAAGTGTGTGCAGAGATGATTCAGGCTGAGGTGTTTAGCATGCAAAGCAGGCTTTGAGTAAACAGCTCCCTCAGCAAATGACACATTTGTGCACCACAGCAATTCTGAGACAGTGGGGAGTGGGTTGCCTGGCTATTTATTCCTCTCTTAGATAATCTGCAGGTTGTAGACATGAAAATATGGTAATTTTGCCCTACAGAAATTAAGCTTCGTTTCAGGGTCTGGTTTTCTTTACCTGTGTTTGATGAAGGACCTCAGAAGTGTCTCCTCAAAACGTGATTGTGCTGCCAGTGAAAAAGTGCAGTGGACTCACTGGATTTATTTTCCATCACTGGTTTTAACATTACGGAATCTATTATTCTTTCTTCTTTTCACTTTTACACCTGAATTTCTGTTATTCTGGATCATGACACCTGCTCTCGTAACAGCAGGTTCCCAGGCTAAAAAAAAAAATCCTCTCCAGTTTGTGTTGCCATTTTTAAGGTGTCTTAAACTAGAGATAAAACATTTTTCTTTAGCACCTCACAAACACACACTATATATATATATGTAAGAACTTCCTGTTTACAATAAGCTTTTTGAAAATGCAGAATAGGAGACAGATGAATCTATCCCAGGGTGTAAAAGCTTAACTTGAAACTGGTGTGGAAAATGTTTTTTTGAGGATGACAGATGTTGTGAGAGTTCTTAACTTCCTGTGCCACATTTACCCGAGCGCAGTTAAAAACAGCCCCATTCTGGAAGACACTGGATGGTCACAGGAAAGTGATTCCTGCCCACCAGAGGGGTCTGGAGTGTCCCCCCTGCAGACAAGTGACAGTGTAAGACATTCCCCAGGAAAGGCGGCAGCGTTAACCTGTAGCGCGTGAAAAAACAAATGCTGTGAGT
Organism: Pitta sordida; assembly: GCA_013390025.1. Lineage (NCBI taxonomy): Eukaryota > Metazoa > Chordata > Aves > Passeriformes > Pittidae > Pitta > Pitta sordida. Next base: position 22,625 of record WEKX01015419.1, read on the forward strand.
GGTTTTTACTGTCTTCCCTTAGAAATAAAGGAGTGTGGGCTGCAGGCTGCTGGGATAGGAGGGAAAATCCCCCCTGGGGGAATGTCACCTCGTGCTGCAGTGGATGGACTCTGCAGCCCCATTAATGCTCCTTTCTCCTCCAGCATGAAAACCATCTGAGGGCTCCCCAAAGGCCCCTGCTCTGAAGGTCCTCAAGCTGCAAGAGGAGGAGTCACACACACCGCTGCCTTCCCAGGCTACCAGGGACACGGGCTGGGCCCTCCCACACTCACTGGTCCCAGTAAAACCCGGAGTCTGGTACCAGAGCTGGAAAGCAAACAGCAACGGGCAGCAGGCAAATGGTTGGCACTGCTCAGCAAAGCACCAGCCGGGGAGGGGACAACCAGACACTGCTCACTGGGGGATTGAAGTCGTGACTGCTGCCGACACTGCTGGTGACAGGACACTGGTAATTGCTAATGAGTGCGGAAGGGAGGAGTGGGCAGAGTCCCTCCAGCCCCTCCGGGGCTGCGCTGTGTCCCACGTGAACATGGTCCCTGTGCCTGGCTCTGCTGACGTGGAACTGCTCCCCAGCTCCAGCAGGATGCAGCTCCCAGGGAATGCTGCTGCCTGCACCTTCCTGCAGTGTCTGGGACCATACAAGTCATGCTACAGGACTCTCAGTTTTGGAAACCTGCTGCTTGTCCACAACCAGGAAAAGCATCAGCCCAGCAGGGGAAGCCTGTCCTTATTTCCTCCACACAGTTGGGATGGATTAGACAAAGGCAAGTCTCTTTTATTTTCCCTTGTGAAATGTTGCAATCAACTTTTACTGTTAATTCCTGTGACTCACGTTGTGTTCTGATCTGCACTAGATTAGTTTTCAGGCTGCTGCTGCTGCTCACCTGCTGCCTGACTGCTCCTCTAAGGCACTTCCATCCGGGGAGAGGAGAAAAGGCTGTAAAAATACAGGCAGTGTTCAGGAGCCAGCAGGTAACTGAGCACGTACAAAAACCACACAAAGATGGTGCTTTTACTGCTTTGAACCAGGATATAACAGAACCTCCAGAACTTCTCCTGCAGTCACGGAGGCGACAGGGAAGTTTGGTATTGGTACAAGTTATTTACAGTAACAAAGGGGGGGAAATCTGCCTCCTTTCATTCTTAGTAATGGAAATAACAAAGAGTTGAATTTTACCTTTGCAAAGTTACATTTCCCAGCTCTAGGCTGGTGCTGCTTTAAAGATGCAAAGCACAGGTTTTATTTACAGCCCTTACCCGGGGTTTCGTATTGTATTCAGATGGAATATGCCATCAGGTGGGTTGTTTGAAGGTTAGAAAGCAATAAAATTGAACACTTGGTGCTTTCAGGGAAGAGCTGCCTGGGAAGGCCCTGGGGCTGGGAGCAGAGCTCAGGGGTGCTGGGCCCCACCACTGGCACTGCCAGGCACTGTGCCCAGCAGAGCCCCCCAGCAGGATGAGCTCCCTGGCAGGATGTGCTCCCCGGCAGGATGTGCTCCCCAGCAGGATGTGCTCCCCGGCAGGATGTGCTCCCCGGCAGGATGTGCTCCCCGGCAGGATGTGCTCCCCGGCAGGATGTGCTCCCCAGCAGGATGAGCTCCCCGGCAGGATGAGCTCTGCAGGATGAGCTCCCCGGCAGGATGAGCTCCCCGGCAGGATGAGCTCCCCGGCAGGATGAGCTCCCCGGCAGGATGTGCTCCCCGGCAGGATGAGCTCCCCGGCAGGATGAGCTCCCCAGCAGGATGTGCACCCCAGCAGGATGAACTCTGCAGGATGTGCTCCCCGGCAGGATGTGCTCCCAGGGACACAGCATCCGACTGCTGAGGCTGGGGGGGACAGCAGGGCCTGGAGGGGAGGGGGGTGTGGAGATGAGCCTGGGGCTGTCAGGGCTGGAATAAATGGCTGAGCAAAGAATGGCTGTGCTGCTCCTTCGGCTTCATCCTCCTCCTTCTCCTCTTCATCCTCCTACTGCCTTCTGTTCCTCATCTTCCTCCTCCTCTTCATCATCCTCATCAGCCTCTTCCTCCTGTTCTTCCTCCCCCCTTCATCCTCTTCCTCCTTCTCTACATCTTCCTCCTCCTCATTATCCTCTGCTTCCTCCCCATCCTCATCTTCCTCATCATCCTCTTCCTCTTCAACCTCATCCTCCATCTTTTCACCCTCCTCCTTCTCAACTTCTTCCTCTTCCTCCTCCCCCTCTCACACAGGGGACACAATAACCCCAGCCGGGCACATTTGGGGCTGACACCGTGGGCACAGGGAACTGGCCTGGTCACACCAAGGGCGACTCAGGGGGGCAAATGGCCCCCAGAGATGGCACAGGGGTCAAGTGGGGTCAGGGGTTACTAGCAGTCATTTGGCCCCAAAAATTGGATTCAAGGGGTTACTTGAGGACACAGGGGTTACTAGAGGTCATTTTAACCCCCAAAAAATTAATTCAAGGGGTTACTTTAGGTCACAGGGGTTACTTGAGGTCATTTGAGCCCCAAAAAATTAACTCAAAGGGTTACTTGAGGTCACAGGGGTTACTAGAGGTCATTTTAACCCAAAAAAATTAATTCAAGGGGTTACTTGAGGTCACAGGGGTTACTTGAGGTCATTTGAGCCCAAAAAATTGAGCCCAGGGGTTACTTGGGGTCAAAGGGGTTACTTGAGGTCATTTGCCCCC
>WEKX01015419.1:30119-46632 GCA_013390025.1 Pitta sordida
AGTTTGGATGCTGGGCCACGGGGATGAGCTGGAATCAACGACAGCCATGTAATTCAGTCCCTGCATTGATGCAGAAATGTTCCAAGGCCCAGGGATCCTTTACCAGCTCTGCCAGGAGGTTTCAGGGTGCAAATGAAAACCAAGGACTCCCCGAGGGGCCCCTTTCCTGACACTCAGGTGGAAGTTTCTGGGAGAGCAGTGCCCATGCAGATGGAGGGTTGGAAGCTGCTTGTCTCCGCAGAGCTGTGTGAGGAGATCCCTCCAGGTCTTGTGTTTCCCACTCAAATCCTTCTGTGTGTTAGAGGCTGTTACCCACCAATCTGCTCAGCAACAAACAGGGGGGCACAAGGTTTCTAAGGGCAGCCTCCCCTCAATGGTCCTGGCCTGTAAACAGCCCAGAGCTGGGTATGTTCTCTTGGAAGGTCTGGATGTGGCAGTGGGACACTGAAATGCAAATCTGTGCTACATATCTCTGTAATTCAGTTGGGGGCAGTGGGAGCACTCACTCCTAGGTTGGGCAGGGCAATTCCAGGCTCCTGATCTGATTAACTCCGGGGGGCTTTTGAAGGCTCTAGAAATTAAGACATGTAACCACTTTAATGCCTAAAATGAGATGAGATTAAACCCACTCGCTGTGGGTTTGCAGATTCCTGCATGCTGTTAAATTACACCCCACCCAGCAATAATCTCCTTTCCAAAGCAACACTCCTGCCCAGACCTTCCACAGCAGACAAGAAATGCTCTGACCTCCAGCAATAATTCCTCTTGGCATCTCTGAGTCTCTCCAGGAATAGGCCAGGAATGCAATTAAGGCAATTTGCTCACCCCACTTAACTGGAAATAGGTGAAAACAAGAGGCAGTACAAGTCCAGAGTTCCTTACCTCATATCCATATTCTGTTTGGCCTCATGAGGCCTTCAAAGACACCAGGACACAGTTCCAGGTATTACCGAACAAGAGCAGGGCTGGGGGGATTTGTGAACCACACAAATCCACTTCAGAGGGAGCAGCTGTCTCATGACTACCACACACTGACCTACAGGAAACTCCGGCGGCAGCCTCAGGGACACATCTGATTCCCTGGCAGTGACACCAAAAAAAAAAATGACACCAAAAAAGCAGCCAGACCATTGGTAACGAGGCCATGCGGCACAAACCACAGGGAGGCAATTCCTGACTGGTGCCTCCATGGATGGGGATGGATGGAGGGATGGAGATGGATGGATCTCCCACCAGCTGCCCCAGACACAAATCCAAACCTGGGGATCTCCCAGAGGGGCAAAGGGCTCCTCTGAAAATCACCCCCGAGCTCAGGCTCAGCTACAACAAGTCGTGGCATCAAAATAAAAAGACTTGAAGGGGCAAGGACCTTGTGTGACCCAGTCACACCAGTGAGGGCTACTGGGTTTAATTTAGCTGCAAAATAAACAGCAGTGGAGTTTAAGTCCCTCTGCACCTGCAGGCCAGGGGCACAAGGTGCCTGCCGTGCAGCAGCAGCTCCCTCTGCCCTGGGAGTGCCCAAGGGGAGCACCAGACCTTCTCCAAGGTCCCAGAGCTCCTTTGAAGGCACTGAGCAGCTCCGAGCAGGGATGTGACCTGCAGTTTGTCCTGTGTCAAGTTACACAGCCTTAAACCCTTTTAAATGAGGCGAGATTCTTGAGAAATGGAGTGAGAAATTTAAAAACAACACTCAGAACAGACTATTAAAATGGGAAATGGCTTTGAAATTGCACTGCTGCATAGTTTGGGCACTTTTTCTTGTAATCCACTGAGCACAGTCATTGCAGCTCTTGGATACATTGCACAGTGCTCCAAGACAGCATCACTGCTGTGGCAAATGAAGCCCTGAGGTGATAATTAGCTGCCAAAACACAGACGGGCTCTCCAAGAGCAATGGAATTGAGCACAGAGCTATTTCCCAGGCACAGGGGAGGAGACCCGTGGGACAGGTGAGGCCCATCCCCACTTCTGATGAGGGGGTCCCACACACTCCCCGTGTCTGAGCTCTCTCTCTCCTGACACAGCACATCCCATGTCAGTGTCCTCCCACCTACCAGGGAAGGAGCTGCTGCTTTCATTCCCAGCACATCCCAAGGGATTTCCACCACCTTTCCCGGGCCTGCAGACAAGGGGTTGTTTAACCCTGGTGGATCAGGCATGTTTAAGCCATCCTGAGGTGTTCACTGTCAAACACATTTTAACATCTCTCTCCAGTTCTGCAGGATTCTCAGCTAGAGCAGAAATAACACCCAGGTTGAAATTTCACTCTGTTTTTCGAGTTGAACATTTCCAGTGCCTGGGTTTTGTTTAAACTCTAAAGCCCCAGATGCCATCTCTCCTGAGCCAGCTGTTGTTTCAGAAACAACATCAGTGCCAGTGGCCCTTGGGCACAGTGACTGTGACAGGATTGATTTGCCATCCTCTCACCTGCCCTGGCGCATTTCACAGCTACACCGCAGACTCTGGGCCTCACCAAATATGACAAAACTCAGCCTGGGAATGAAAATAGAGGCAAATCTATGCGCCAAAATGAAGAGTTGTACCTCATGATCCTTGTGGGCTCCTTCCAACTCAGAATCTTGTGGGATTCTGTGAAAATGGCAGCACCCAATGCCACTGCTTGATGTTGTTCTTCGTCAGTTCCAAAATCCTACATACTTGATCCCTTCAGTGCTGAGCCAACCTGAACCAACATTTGTTGTTGACATTTCCCCTGCCCTGGAAAAACCTGAATCATTCCACTATTTTGAGATTAAAAAAAAAGATGATGAGCTCCACCTAAAAAGGCTGAGAATCTCCATTTTCCCCCACACAAACAAGAGAGCCAAGACTGCAGCAGAGCTCATCCTTTCATAGCTGTGAAGGGTTAGACTTGGAAACCTGAGGAAGCTCCAGAGATCCATTTTGGATATAACATTACAGGCTGTGTATAACAGGGCACACAGATGCCAAGCCATGAACATTATTCCCCTGCTCTTTGGCAGACTCCACAGCAGAGGGATTAGATTATATCCCGTTTCTCTCTGGTTTAAAATACATTTAGACAACAGAATGGCTTTTCATTCAGTCCTAGCCCTGCAATTAATTTCTTATATCCTTCCTTTCATCCAGACCATGGCGCTGAGCTCCTCATCCACTCTCTTCCTAAACACCTCCAGGGATGGCGACTCCACCACCTCCCTGGGCAGCCCATTCCACTGAGGGATCACTCTGTAAAAACCACCAAAAGACACTTTGAAGAGGCATTCCTGGTCCCTCAAAAGCATGGCCCTGAGTGCCATGTAGGGATCCAGGACTCCTGATGGTGCAGTTACAACAAGGCAACTAAAACTGGCCTTACATCCCTCACCCTGGACTCACCAGATTTAAGTGGATCCCACTTCCCACAAATATTTCATGCACTTACTGAGTTTTTATAGTTTCCACACCCCCTAGTTCCAGCCCTCTGCTCCAAGCCCTGTCCAGCCTGGCCTTGGACACTTCCAGGGAGCTACAACTCCCCTGGGAAACCTGTGCCAGGGCCTCAGCACCCCCAGAGCACAGAATGCCTGCTCTGCCTGCTGCACCTCTGAACATTTATATAATATTTAAAAAGAAACAAACGACTGCAGGGAACTGCATCCTGTCAGACAACCCAGGGAACCGAATTCTGCAGATTGTAGGTGAGTGAAGGATCTCACTGGAGCTGCAGCACACGAGGCAATCCATGGAAACGGGAGGGGAAGGCACTGATGGGCTGGGAAGGACCTCCAAGCCCTGACACATGAGCTCACGCTCTGCAGGCTCTCTCTCCCTGGGTGATTTTAAATCAGGTATAACTGAGTCTCCTGAGACTCTTTTCGACACACAGACAACTCATTTTAAACCCTGAACAGCCTGCAGACCCCCCAGGAGACAGCTCTGCATCTTGTGTCAGTGAGTATTTCTACCCATGTCAGGAGAGGACAGTGACAGAGCAGGGCAGGGTCAGGGTTTGGTCTTTCAAACATGAATCGGGGTGTCTAGGCTGATTGAATTTGGGGTGAAGGTTTAAATCCTCAGAGTCAGTGGTGAGAAAAGTGCCTATTTCTGCTCGGGAGTTCTCACTGGACCAAAGAGAAGGAATGAGAGAACTGATATTTTCTCCTCGTGGTTTTCCTTCCTCTTTCCTGCCTCCCCAAATTAAATCCACAACACTGAGGATGCTGCAAGTTCTCCCCTGCAGGAAATGCTTTAATGCTGTGTGCTCGTGAAACTTTATGGGAATCTCTGTGGTTTGTGTCTTCCAGAAAATCATATTGATGTGCCTCAAGGTGGGAGAGGCAAGACCAGACTTCAAGGAGCAGCTTCCAAGAAAATCAACTTGAGTTACAAGAGCTGAAAAAATCACGGCCAAGCAGGAGAAAGACTGCAAGGGGGGAGACTGAGCGAGTCACCTGAAGACAAACACCACCCAGACAATTTGTGTGAGGAAACGATGCAGGGAGAGTCTCCAGGAGAAAGCAGTCTGTGAGCAATACTTTGATTTTAGACCAATAATGGTATCTCTGGAAGGAATCACCAAACGCTCAGTAGGAAGAAAACTTAAGTTGCTCTGGCAGATCCACAAAAGGTGGAGAGAGATCAGGAGCCAAACCTGTGGTAGATAACTTTTCTTTGCCTCCCCATCCATCTCTTGCCATTTGAGCCTAATATCTAAGTGTCAGAACACTGAATGTGAGTTTTCCCAAAGTTCTCTGGTGAGCACCCCCGCAGCAGGGTGGATGCTGGCGGGGCACAGTTCTCACCTGCACTGCAGGTTCTGTCAGGCCGCAGGGGGGCAAAGGCTGCAACCTTAATGCACATTTTAACACCACTGGCAGTGATTCTGCTGAGGAATTAACACACAAGACAGGCTCACACACTGCCTCGAAGAGGGGAGCTTGATTAGAAAGCAACACAGACACCCCACTGCACCCCACGGATCCCTGAAGTTGAAAAAGGAACAAAATAAAAAAGACAAGTTCTGTTTCCAAAGCAATAACACCGTTTCCCCTCTGCTTTACAAGGCAATAGTGCAGCTCCCTCAGCCACCTTCTGAGTTCCTCACCAAGCTCAAAATGAATTTGTAAGCCAGGAGGACAACGATGCCACCACAGAATTACATCCCCAGGCTGCAATGGGTTGGTTTAACTTTACCCAGGGCAGGGTTATTTTACAATCATCACATGAGCAAACCCTGTGAAATTCAATTATTTGAGATACACACATGGAGAACCTGGTGGAGGAAACCTGCACCAGCCACAAAAGTGCATCTCCACAGCACTCAGCGTCACCCTGGCACTCTGCAGTGCCCCCTCTGCTCCTCTCCCCTTGTGCCAGCACCCACCTGAGCTGTGAGGGGTCGGCTCCCCCAGAGAGCTTTGTCAAAAGCTTATGTTCATGCAGGAATTTGTATTAGATTCTGGTTTGTGTGACTTACTGTATTTTGTAAGGGGTTTTTTTCCCTCTGGGAACTGTGTGTTATTAATGAGCAGTTTTATGCTTCCCTCCTGGTACATGTAGACCTTGTAATGGATGTGCTTTTTGTTGGTTGGGTTTCTTTTATTCTCTGTACAGAGCCAAGTAGATACTCTCTGGCTGAAATTCTGATTTATTTTTTTTTTTTTTGCCTACCAGTTAATTTATGGGTTGTAGCTGGTGAACAATTGTTCATCACTCGTGTAATTAGAATCATCCGACAGTCTCTCCAGCCTAGAATGGAAGATCCTGTACCAGACCAATGTTAGTTGAGCCTTAAACTCAAGGGAAATCTTGCACTCCACGTGTTTTCCTGCCACCAGTTCTGCCCCTTCTCCCTCAGTGCTGGGGACACTGGAGAAGAAACAGTCACCTCAACATCTCAGCCACCTCTGTAGCTGTGCCCTGACACCCCCTGCCTTCCTTCACCTGAGCAAAACCAAGGGATGTGCCGTTATTTCTGCACAAGGAGACTGGTTCACACAGTCTGTCTAAAAGAAAAGATCTGGACTATAATAGATATAATAGATATATTTTCCTTATATTGCATCTTGATGTGGCTGGAAAAATTAATTTCTGGTTGGAAAGGGATGTAAAATGAGCATTTACACTCCGTGTTACAATGGCAGCTCCTTGTCTCAGTGGCTGTTAATGACCTTCACGCTCCAAAAAACCTCCTCTTCCCTTCAGCTTTACTGAGAACTGAGTGTCCAACTCCTTAATAGTTGCTGTGCACAACGTAGGACAAACAAAAGGTCAGTTCTAAATGCAGGACTTGGTGTTGTGAGGAACCATCTTTTGTGCCTGGTTATCAATTTCACAAAACCAGAGTGAGAACAACCCGGCCTCTCAACATTCAGCACATTGTAGCAGCTATTTTAGACAACTGGTTTTTATAGTTTTACTGTAATTTCTGGACTGTCCACTTGAAGAGGCAACACATCAAAATGATGTTTTTAAACTCAGTCCTGTTTCACCACCAGCGATGGTGATGAAAAGCAAAGCAACGGAAACAAAACCTCAACCACTTGCCAGGATTAAAACCAACCTTTTTTTTCAGCCTCCAAAACTCTCTTCTGGAAGACAGGCATTTCTTCTAGTCTAGTAAATCACTAGGAAGGTAGTCTCTACAGTGCAATAGTCTATTTCAATAGTCAGCAGACAGATCTTAGGCTAATGAAGCTCGTTAGAAATTCTAGGGTTGCAGTGATTCCTATGAACACATCGACAGTAACACTGTTTACATCACACTCGATGTTTGAGATCAACCCGTGCCAGTGTCCAGTGGTTTGCTAATCTAGTCTGGGATCCAACCCTGTCCTCTGACTTCATCTTACGACTCATGTTGTCTTTCTCAAGTGATTGCCAAGTAAACCAAAAACGTGTTTTACACTGCTGTTGCACTGCTCTCGTCTTTATATAAAGTAGTTTTTATAAAGATGTCCTTAGGTTTTAATAAATGAGTGTCATGTAAACTGATCTCTGTAATAAAACTTGCTTTAGTGTTTCAAAGACTTCACCCAGAATTTATCCAGGGGGAAAGGGGAGGGGAAAGAGTGCATTTAATGCAAAGAATGTTGCCTGCGTTTGAGAGGGGGAAGGCCCCCCCCCCCAAAAAAAAACCCAAACCACACCACAGAAATCTGGCTGAGGCCGTTGCATAAATAAATATATGATCCCTTCAGTCTGCACCCCGTTTCCAGCCGTTCTGCCACCAGATAATTCAGAGGGAAGGGTGGGATAACAAATGTGATCTCTCCATTGCTCAAGGAGAGCTGAGAAGAAACTGCCACCGAGCAGGAATTTTGAATTCCACACTCAGAAATTCCGTCCCACACGGCTCCTGTGGTGGGTCCATCTCCCCAGCTGAGACAGGGGTGAACAGAGCGTAACTTGCTCAGTTAAACCAAAAATTCACAAAGAAAAGTGATTTTTTGTTTGTTTTCTGCCAGGGTAAAGCATTCGGATAATTTGGATTTGCTGAATACACCGAGGCCCTTCGTCACCCCTTGTTTAGAGAACCATCACTGCACTGAGGAAATTCCAGCTCTCACACAAAACCCAGAAAAAAAGCCCCACAAACAGCTGCTGTTTTCTGTTGGCAGCTCTGCCTCATCCACCCCCTCCCCAGTAACACATTTGGGGTGTCCAGGTGCCCAAACCCTGGCATTTACAAATACACGATGCACCTTCTCACATCAAAGTTACTCTTTGGGTATCCCATCACTAACCTCGCTGTGGGATTACACCTAAAACTGACATTTTAACCCCAAATTTTAAACGTAAATTTTTAAAATATAAAAGGAGCGTTTTCATTGCAGCAGCACTTCAGTAATTCTTAGGGGTTTCGCGGCTCTGAGAGACTGTAATTGTGTCCCACTGTGTTAAATAATGCAGAAAGAAGAGAGGACAAAAGGCAGCTTGAAAAACAAACATGTAAAATTGCAAATATGTAATTGCAACCCTCTCCCCCCCCTCAAACTTGCACTTGCAGTTGTAAAAACAGCCAAATGAACATGACAAACGAGAAGAGAGATGGTAAATGGATGTATTGGGTACGTTACAGCTCCCTTACCGAGTTTCAACAATTGTTACAGTGTGCTTGGAATAATTGAGTAAGAATTATATCGAACACATTACGCTCAGCAGGAACAGCTTTGATATACCAGGGAGCAAATTAAACATCTCCGGAATTTCCAGGGAAGACGCCGAAATGCTGATAGTGACTTAGAGACTGTCATTACCGAGCCATTATCACCCAATCAAAACCAAACAGGGGCGTCACAGCCACAGTTTGTTGTTGCTGGAAAGCAGAGGCTGCAGGGCACGATTCCTGTTTGCCTTTGGCAAGGAGCTGTGTTTGTCAGCCAAAAATCTTGCCCTGACATGGGTTTCCACGTGCTGTCCTGCTCCAAGGATCACAGAGCCTCATCCCTGGAGTTCACAGGGCACTCACAGAAATGCCATACATATATATTTGTTTATATTTTATATATTGGCTATATAAAACAAAAGGTTGGACTATCTCTTGCTGTATTAAGAGGGAGGACACTAAAGATTGGTGTCCTCTCCGCCCTTCCCTCCAGGCCCTCCCAGCAGGGACTTGCTGGATGTAAATATGAGGGATTTCTTCTCGTGCCCCCCCTCTAATCTCTGGGTCATGCAGAACAAACTCAGCCAGAACCTGATGGGAACTGATGTGTTCCCAGTGTCTGCTGCTTTAATCCTCCCTCGCTGAAAATGAGAGGAACTCAGCACCGGGCTGGTAATTAATTCTGCAACAATGCTCAATAAGGGAAAGTTTGGTTTTAATAAGCAGAACAGAACTCCTCATTCAATGCAAACGCACTCGGTTAGAGGGACATCTCAGAAATATTTGTATGGCAAGCAAGAACAAAGCAATAATAACCACAGCCCACAGGAAGAATCACTTGCTTTCTGGGGATTATTAAACCCCAGGAAAGAACAAAATAGATGGGCTAAGTTTGGGGGGGGGGGTTCCCTGTCTGCCATAAACTGAAACACACAAAGGAAACAAATCCTTATGGTGAAACAAAAGCCAAAATTTTGTTATGAACTTGCACCATCACTGGAACATCCTGAGATTCCCTTCCCCAAGGAGCTCGACTTGTGTCTTCTGATGGTGCTGCACCCCCTGTACTCACAGGAACAGGCAGCAGGAGGGTGGAGAACACCTGGAGAACACCTGGAGAACACCTGGACACAGAGTCCAGGCACCGGGGACTGGGTGTGCAATGGCCTGGGAACGATCCTGGCAAAGGGCTGCAGCTTCCTCGGGAGTGAGCAGAGCGAGATGGAGTTTAGGCAGCTGTCCTAAGCCTTTCTTACCATTTTCATCTCTAAATTGAAGACTTCTCTGATTTTTCTAAGCAGGGGAAAACATTTCCTCCCCTGCCAGGTCCAGCAGAAAGCAGTGGGAGCCGAGGCACAGGGATCCTCAGGCAGCACCAGTGGTGAATCCCACCAAAACAACACTAAAGGCTCAGCTGAAACCCAACCACAGTGTTTCTCATCAGAACACTGAGCTCAACAGGAAAGATGATGTCATGTGGGCAGGAAAAACTCTAATTTGTTTTTCAATAAACTGCTGGAAAACGCCCCTGGATATCTGTCGCAGAATCTCTCTTATCATGTTCATGTAAAACACCCTCTTTCCAAGTCTGCCTGGCAATGTGTCCTGAGAAACCCATCTGCCACCCAGGATGTGGCAAACACTTTTACTGCCCCAAGGCCACACCACAGCTAGAGCTGGGGTGGTTTGGGCTGCCCATTTCAGCTCCCACCACCCAGGGCCCTGTCGTGGTTCAACCCCAGGGTCCTGGTTCAACCCCAGGCCAGCACCCACGTCCCTCACAGCCACTCCCTGCCCGACCACTCGGATCAGGGAGAGCTGCAGGGGTGAGAGCTCCAGAACACATGGGTTGAGAGACACACGGTTTAAAAGGGAAAGCAAAGGCCACACACACACAGGCAGAGCAGAACAAGGATTCATTCCCAGCTTCCCGTGGCTGGGCAGGTGTTCAGCACCTCACCCATCATTCACAGGGGTGACTTGAGAAGACAAACACCATCTCTCCAAACATTCCTGCCTTCCTCCTTCCCCCACTGAGCATGATGCCCCTCGGGTCAGCTGGGGTCTCCTGTCCCGGCTGTGCCTCCTCCCACGTTCCCGAGCAGCAGTGAAGGCCCCAGCAATACCAACAACATCTCCGTATTCAGCACAGACCCCAGGCACAGCCCCACACTGTCACACACTGCCAAAGTTTGCCCTGTCCCAGCCCAGCATGGGGACGAGTCCAGCATTGCAAGGAAACAACCCGGAAACCCTTCCCGAGTTTCCAGATGCTGTGGTGACAATGACACGGAAAGACAGATAATCTACACGATAATCTACACAGATCTTGCACTCAGACACTGGTTTTAAAAGCTAATTCCCAGTACTTTAAAACTAATTCCCAGTACTTTAAAGTCCGGACTCTGGGGATACAAACCCACCAGGAAGTTGTCACCATGACTGATGTGCCCTTTAAAAGTGGCAGCTCCCTTCCCACAGGCCAAGTCCCCCAGGCCAGCTGTGCCAGCTGTGAGTGCAGACCTGGACACACAGAGTGAGTCACTCCTGGGACACATACAAAGGGAAGCCTGAAAAAAAAGGCAGAAAGAGACAATTTTTTTCAATATTCAGTGTGACTCCCCCAAATAAAAGAGTTTTATGGCTATTCCAATGAAATGGAAAACAATCATTTATTCCAGCTGTGTCCACATCCTTCCTGCCTTCCAGGGTTAATCTGCTGAAAAGCTTTTAGGTCAGATTAATGTATATCCAGCTGTCTCTGGCCTTTTCTCTTTCAGCCAAAAATTAATGCACAACGAGCAAACAAACAAACAAACAACTGTTGGCAATGACATATTAGCAAAAAGGGGAAAAAAAAAAAAAAAGGACACAATTCCCACAACACTGCCTTTCATTCTGGAAGAATAAAGTGAGTTGAATTTGTTTTCCAAAGGGAAAAAAATACAAAAAAACCCAAAAGGAGGCAGGGAGAAAAAAAAAAGNTAATAAATGGCATGAAAGCCCTGAAAACCTCCTGCAGAAGAGCCAGGCCTTGACTGCAGCTTGGTTAAGAAATAAGGAAGTCCAACTACTTTCACTAGAGAAATGTCACTAAAGAATTCCCAAACAGCAGCACAGAACAGCAGAGGAAGCCTCCTGTGGTGGGAGATCAAATGAAGGCTGTGCAGGAACACTGGCCTGAACCAAAGAAAAAATGATTTTTTTTTTTAACTGAGGGTTTTTTGAGTGGAAAATGCTGCTTCAATTCCACCGAAATTGGAAGGAAACGGAGTGAAACAATCTCATGGAAATGAAGTTGGATCTCACTCTATCACAAATGTTTCAGAAAAATGAATTCCAGAATGGATTTAAAAAAAAAAACAACAAAATAATGGGGAAAAAAAGCTTTCAGGCTGCATGTGCTATATTACATTTTGTTCTAAAGCTTAAAATGGAAATAAAGTGAACTCTTGCACCCAGTCCCTGCAAATACATTTGGAGTGAGGATGGGGAGGGTTCCACAGATCTCAGACAGGAACCAGCACAGGGACCAGGATGAACAGACACCTTCCATCACCCTCCTTTTGAGGGATCAGAGAAAGATCAGCCTGACGTGTTATAACCAACCTTTGGTTGGTTGGGGTTTTTTTTATTTATTTAAGATTTTTTCAGCATCAACTTACCAGGAAAACTCTTCAGGACTGTCACTAACCACTGTCAGTAAGGGCTGAGAAGGGGTAGGACATTCAAACACCACAGAAGTTGTGGGATTAATTCCCCTGATGTGTATAAACAGCGATCAGAGGGGCCCTTAAAGCATGAATCTGTTTCCTTGGGTTCTGATGTGCCAGGGCAATATCCGAGCCCCCCTCAGTGACCTGCTGACTGTGCCAGGCCTGAGATACAACAGACAGGCTTCAGTCTGTACCAAAAACATCCAGCTGAGAGAAACAAAAAGGAAACACAGTCACAGAGTGAGAGACCTTAAAATAGGAATGTCTTGGGCAAAATTACACATCAACAAAGGTAAAACTAGTCAGGATATGAGAGGGTTGAGAAGAGGCTCAGATGTTGCTGCTGTTCCTGGATCACGGCTACAAAACCACTTCTACCTCCTTCCCTGCTCAGGAACAGTTGCTGTGGCTTTGGCCTGACAGAGCAACAATTCAGCGACACATCACAGACTGTGTCCTTAAAACTACATCCATAAAAATGGCTCAGGGTGGATTAAACCACCAGTAACACCCAAGTCTGGAAGGTACTGGCAGGCCACCGAGAACAAGAGGATCCACCATTTTCCAGCCTCCCCCAAGACAGTGATCCCAGATCTGTCGAGGCCCTTCTGCACCCTGGGAATTGCTGTGAAATTCATCCCCAGGAAGGATCCCAGCCTGATTTTCCCCTGCTCTGTCCTTACTCCCAGAGAGCTGCAGGGTTTCCATCACAGCAACTGGCCGACCCCTCACAACATCTTCTACCAATCTGCTCTTGGCAGCTCCTCTGCAGGAAGGCAGACCGCAAGAAGCAGCCTCGTGCTCTTAAAATATATATAAAAAAAGCCTAAAAACCCCCAGTTGGATTCCTCTGAGTTCAGACTGTAGACTCTCAGCTCCTTTCCTCTGCGTGTCAGGCTCACCAGCTGGCTCCTCCGAGCAGCCAGAGCACACAGTGTGCTGATGTCGAGGTGTTGCTGAAAACTTCAGCCCCTGCAGCTCCTCAGGGTTGGGTGCCCAGCGACACCCACACCCGGCTCAGGCTTCAGCGGCTTCACAGGTCAAAACAAACACGAGAAACCGCAGAAAATTCAATATGTGCTGCACAAAACACTTTCCTTTTTTCCAAGGGAAGCTCTACTCGACAAACTTTCTGCCTGATTTTTTATGACAGCATCTGTTTTATTTTATCAGGCTTTTTTTTTTTTCCCCAGCAACATCCAGAGCCTTTGAGTCTGGTTTGGTGCTCACTTGCACAGCAAAAACAACAAATCATGAAAATAAGATGCTGGCAAACAAGCCAAGGGTTGAGGCTGCCCATGACTGCACATCTGGCCGTGCTGCTTTCCCCTCACGCATCCATGGATTCCCAGCTCCAGCGGGGATCCAGACACCCTCAGCAGCCTTCAGGGCAAGGGCAGAACCCCCAGTGCCCCTTTCCTTGAGCAATAAGCAAGTTGGGCACCGCTGTCCCTGAGGGTTTGCCGGTGGTGTGGAAGCACACTGGGGTCACCTGGATGGGAAGCAGCCCCCCAGACCCCCGGGATTTTCAAAGCCTGTGAGGGATGCCCAGCATCCTCCCTGTGCTCCCAGGGAGTCACAACCACTGCCTCTGCCTTTCCACACCAAATCACCATTCCCTAATCCTGCAATCTCTATTTCCTATCCACTTTAGTCTTCCTTCATTCTTATTTTTTTTCCACTTACAGTCATTTCCTGCTTTCCACTTTCTTGCCTTTTTTCCTCAATTGTGTAACTGCATCAACATTCAAGCATTTTTAACATGTATTTATATTTTTAACACACAGGAAGGCATCAGGCTAAAGTTCTATCAATTCCTATTGCCTTGGGATGACAACCCAGGTCCAGCTGCAGCTTCTGAAACACTCCCCTGGAGAACAGGTGTGACCTCTACCAGCACCAAAGGAGAACCTTGATGGGTCACCTCATCCCCTCCCAGGGCACAAGGCAGGTCCAAGCCCATCCCCACTGCCAGACTGGCCTGACCTGCATGGACAAACCCCCATCCCCAGGTCAGCTGCTCCCCCCAGCCCAGACACCTCCTTCTGAGCCTGTGGGGTTCCTCAGGAGGTCATTTCCCACCCTCCAGACCACAAGGGCCAGTTAATTCATTCCTTTTTTATCCTTTTTTTTTATACTAAGCAGAAAAGCCTCACTGCCATCGTGGGGATAACACAGTCCCAGTGTCCGACTTCCCCAGGGAGCCCTGGACATGTTTTCACTGAGGGTGACAACAGGTCCTGTACCCCACCAGCCTAGCAAATTCCGTGATCAAGGTCCCAGGAGCTCATGATCCATGTCCCAGAGGTTCACGACAGATTCATGCCTTGGTGTCCTCCCAGAGATCTGCAGAAGCACAATGTGTAACACACAATCCTGGAGTGTGTTGCAAAGGCAAGTGTGGAACTTGTGAAAGCTCTCGGGGTTTCACAGGGGCTCCTGGCAGACAGAAAAGGTCACCCTTGGGACTGCTCCTGAGAGCCCCGGGCAAGGGGCAGCTCTGCGGACGGTGCCAGGTGGATGCCAGACAAAGCCCCCAGACAAACCCCCCACACGTCCCTGTCCAGCACAACCACTCGGCTCCTGCATCCTGCTCACGCTCCCAAGGCATCTGACAGCAGCAATTTACTTGCTGCAGAGATTTGGGTTTCCCACTGCCAACTCAGATCTTAAACTTATTTATTCCTCTCACGCAGCACGACTGGCAGAAGTAACAGAGGGAGATCAAAGGGAAAGGAAACTACATGAGAAAAGATGAAGTATGAAATAATGCTGGTAACAGGCAAGCTGCAGTTCCTGATCAAAGGAATGAGTCTGGCCCTAACTCTACAAATAAAGAAGTACCTTCCCCCGTTCCTGAAAGGAAGAATTTGCTGTTTGCCCTCGTGTCACGCAAGCCTTTCAAGTGCAGTTACACCGAGGGAGCTGAAAGGAAGGAAGAAAAGGGAGCAGAGCACCTCAGATTTGATTGACTTGCTTTAATCATCACCAAGGAGGGCTCTCCTGGGATCTCACTGCTTTGCCATTCCTGCTTTTGCGAAAGAAAAGGCTGCAGATTTTGGATGCTACGTTGTTTTTCAGTGGCAGCTTTGAAAGACACAGAATGTCCTTTGCAGAGCAGGAATTTCTAAGTAATTTGGTGTCTGCACGCCGGGATTTTTCAATGTGACTGTTCCTGAACAGAAGGTGAACGTTACTAAACACGTTAAAAGGGAAGGTGCCAGAATCATTGGGATTAGTCCCTCAGTTCCCGTTGACAAAGATATTCCCACAGAAATCCGAATTTCCCAACACTGAGAGAAAACAGCTCCTTGGACAATCCCTGCTGTGCCACCAGGTCAAACAGCCCACCCCAGCCCTTCTCCTTCCCTCGTGTCCCAGCTCTTATCTATTTAAATCAACTATTTTTCGGGCTTGCCTTGGAGCTCCCACCTGTGCACGAGCCCAACTATTGTACCACCAGGCATTCCAGTGTAATTTTGCACTGATTATGTTTCCATAAACGCTTCCTTTAGGTACATTAGTCACCTAATAAATAACTGGCAAACAACAAGTGACTCCTGGCTCTGTAAAAAGTGCTGCAAACACTGAAGGCATCATTCGTTAACACGCAACAATATTTGGCATCATTTTAGTCACAGAATACAAAAATCCTGTCTCCACACATACAACNAACTATTGTACCACCAGGCATTCCAGTGTAATTTTGCACTGATTATGTTTCCATAAACGCTTCCTTTAGGTACATTAGTCACCTAATAAATAACTGGCAAACAACAAGTGACTCCTGGCTCTGTAAAAAGTGCTGCAAACACTGAAGGCATCATTCGTTAACACGCAACAATATTTGGCATCATTTTAGTCACAGAATACAAAAATCCTGTCTCCACACATACAACAATACATCATTTTTTTCACCTATTTGTATGTTTTTAGGAGAGAAGTCCCTCAGTGCTCGATTACTGCAGCCCTTCAGGTGAACAGACTTGCACACTTCAGTAACTCCCTCCTTGTGCAAGGCACCAATAACACACTTGATTCTAGAAAGTCTTCCTAGAGACAGCTTCCTTTTGTCCATTCAACACAAGTTTAAGGTGCTTTCTCTACGCAGCAGCAACAGAACCATTTGAATTCCTGCACTCGCTCCTATTAAAAGTCTTGAAGGTCCATTGGTTTTTAGAAAAGGAAAAAAACCTCAACAGAAAACCCATTACAGCAAACCCTGATAAAACCAGAGCCACCCAGCAGCACCTTTAACCTGCACCAAGCCCTGAGCGACCTTCTGAAACGCCCCTGTCCCCCTTAACTTGGTATTCACCTGCCTTAGAACATTTCAGATCCATCAGATTTGTATCTCCCTGCCTGCACTAAGAGCTCAGAGACACAAGATTATAATGCTGGCTGTAAAAGTGAACACGTCAGAACTTCCTGCGTCTAAAAAGCCCAATCTCAATAAATGATCTGCCCATGGAAGGAACAGAATGTGAGCCTGGAATGCCTAAAGAAGTATTCATAAAATAATGAAATACAAGGCATAGCCTCGCAGTCTCGTTTCAGAAAACTAAATTATGGAGTTTGAACACTGGAGCTAAGGCCAGAGCAGTACAGGATTAAGCAGAAACACAATAGCGTCACCATTTTTGGATTTATCAAATATTTGCCCTTTCAATTACAACGGTATTTTTGTAATCTTTCCATTTAGGGAAGACTTTGGGGGAAATATTCA
>WEKX01015419.1:48092-134014 GCA_013390025.1 Pitta sordida
AGCAAAAACAACAAATCATGAAAATAAGATGCTGGCAAACAAGCCAAGGGTTGAGGCTGCCCATGACTGCACATCTGGCCGTGCTGCTTTCCCCTCACGCATCCATGGATTCCCAGCTCCAGCGGGGATCCAGACACCCTCAGCAGCCTTCAGGGCAAGGGCAGAACCCCCAGTGCCCCTTTCCTTGAGCAATAAGCAAGTTGGGCACCGCTGTCCCTGAGGGTTTGCCGGTGGTGTGGAAGCACACTGGGGTCACCTGGATGAGAAGCAGCCCCCCAGACCCCCGGGATTTTCAAAGCCTGTGAGGGATGCCCAGCATCCTCCCTGTGCTCCCAGGGAGTCACAACCACTGCCTCTGCCTTTCCACACCAAATCACCATTCCCTAATCCTGCAATCTCTATTTCCTATCCACTTTAGTCTTCCTTCATTCTTATTTTTTTTCCACTTACAGTCATTTCCTGCTTTCCACTTTCTTGCCTTTTTTCCTCAATTGTGTAACTGCATCAACATTCAAGCATTTTTAACATGTATTTATATTTTTAACACACAGGAAGGCATCAGGCTAAAGTTCTATCAATTCCTATTGCCTTGGGATGACAACCCAGGTCCAGCTGCAGCTTCTGAAACACTCCCCTGGAGAACAGGTGTGACCTCTACCAGCACCAAAGGAGAACCTTGATGGGTCACCTCATCCCCTCCCAGGGCACAAGGCAGGTCCAAGCCCATCCCCACTGCCAGACTGGCCTGACCTGCAAGGACAAACCCCCATCCCCAGGTCAGCTGCTCCCCCCAGCCCAGACACCTCCTTCTGAGCCTGTGGGGTTCCTCAGGAGGTCATTTCCCACCCTCCAGACCACAAGGGCCAGTTAATTCATTCCTTTTTTATCCTTTTTTTTTATACTAAGCAGAAAAGCCTCACTGCCATCGTGGGGATAACACAGTCCCAGTGTCCGACTTCCCCAGGGAGCCCTGGACATGTTTTCACTGAGGGTGACAACAGGTCCTGTACCCCACCAGCCTAGCAAATTCCGTGATCAAGGTCCCAGGAGCTCATGATCCATGTCCCAGAGGTTCACGACAGATTCATGCCTTGGTGTCCTCCCAGAGATCTGCAGAAGCACAACGTGTAACACGCAATCCTGGAGTGTGTTGCAAAGGCAAGTGTGGAACTTGTGAAAGCTCTCGGGGTTTCACAGGGGCTCCTGGCAGACAGAAAAGGTCACCCTTGGGACTGCTCCTGAGAGCCCCGGGCAAGGGGCAGCTCTGCGGACGGTGCCAGGTGGATGCCAGACAAAGCCCCCAGACAAACCCCCCACACGTCCCTGTCCAGCACAACCACTCGGCTCCTGCATCCTGCTCACGCTCCCAAGGCATCTGACAGCAGCAATTTACTTGCTGCAGAGATTTGGGTTTCCCACTGCCAACTCAGATCTTAAACTTATTTATTCCTCTCACGCAGCACGACTGGCAGAAGTAACAGAGGGAGATCAAAGGGAAAGGAAACTACATGAGAAAAGATGAAGTATGAAATAATGCTGGTAACAGGCAAGCTGCAGTTCCTGATCAAAGGAATGAGTCTGGCCCTAACTCTACAAATAAAGAAGTACCTTCCCCCGTTCCTGAAAGGAAGAATTTGCTGTTTGCCCTCGTGTCACGCAAGCCTTTCAAGTGCAGTTACACTGAGGGAGCTGAAAGGAAGGAAGAAAAGGGAGCAGAGCACCTCAGATTTGATTGACTTGCTTTAATCATCACCAAGGAGGGCTCTCCTGGGATCTCACTGCTTTGCCATTCCTGCTTTTGCGAAAGAAAAGGCTGCAGATTTTGGATGCTACGTTGTTTTTCAGTGGCAGCTTTGAAAGACACAGAATGTCCTTTGCAGAGCAGGAATTTCTAAGTAATTTGGTGTCTGCACGCCGGGATTTTTCAATGTGACTGTTCCTGAACAGAAGGTGAACGTTACTAAACACGTTAAAAGGGAAGGTGCCAGAATCATTGGGATTAGTCCCTCAGTTCCCGTTGACAAAGATATTCCCACAGAAATCCGAATTTCCCAACACTGAGAGAAAACAGCTCCTTGGACAATCCCTGCTGTGCCACCAGGTCAAACAGCCCACCCCAGCCCTTCTCCTTCCCTCGTGTCCCAGCTCTTATCTATTTAAATCAACTATTTTTCGGGCTTGCCTTGGAGCTCCCACCTGTGCACGAGCCCAACTATTGTACCACCAGGCATTCCAGTGTAATTTTGCACTGATTATGTTTCCATAAACGCTTCCTTTAGGTACATTAGTCACCTAATAAATAACTGGCAAACAACAAGTGACTCCTGGCTCTGTAAAAAGTGCTGCAAACACTGAAGGCATCATTCGTTAACACGCAACAATATTTGGCATCATTTTAGTCACAGAATACAAAAATCCTGTCTCCACACATACAATACATCATTTTTTTCACCTATTTGTACGTTTTTAGGAGAGAAGTCCCTCAGTGCTCGATTACTGCAGCCCTTCAGGTGAACAGACTTGCACACTTCAGTAACTCCCTCCTTGTGCAAGGCACCAATAACACACTTGATTCTAGAAAGTCTTCCTAGAGACAGCTTCCTTTTGTCCATTCAACACAAGTTTAAGGTGCTTTCTCTACGCAGCAGCAACAGAACCATTTGAATTCCTGCACTCGCTCCTATTAAAAGTCTTGAAGGTCCATTGGTTTTTAGAAAAGGAAAAAACCTCAACAGAAAACCCATTACAGCAAACCCTGATAAAACCAGAGCCACCCAGCAGCACCTTTAACCTGCACCAAGCCCTGAGCGACCTTCTGAAACGCCCCTGTCCCCCTTAACTTGGTATTCACCTGCCTTAGAACATTTCAGATCCATCAGATTTGTATCTCCCTGCCTGCACTAAGAGCTCAGAGACACAAGATTATAATGCTGGCTGTAAAAGTGAACACGTCAGAACTTCCTGCGTCTAAAAAGCCCAATCTCAATAAATGATCTGCCCATGGAAGGAACAGAATGTGAGCCTGGAATGCCTAAAGAAGTATTCATAAAATAATGAAATACAAGGCATAGCCTCGCAGTCTCGTTTCAGAAAACTAAATTATGGAGTTTGAACACTGGAGCTAAGGCCAGAGCAGTACAGGATTAAGCAGAAACACAATAGCGTCACCATTTTTGGATTTATCAAATATTTGCCCTTTCAATTACAACGGTATTTTTGTAATCTTTCCATTTAGGGAAGACTTTGGGGGAAATATTCATGCAGAATCACCTCCTGTTGCCGTGCATCCCATTTGCTTCCTCTGTACCATTCACTGCCACAGAGACACGGTGATTTAACGTTAATTTAATTTACATAGATTAAATGTGCTCAGAGTGTTTGCACAGCTTGCCTTGAAGGATGGGACCCGCTCCCCAAATCCACAGGATGCAGTTGTTTTGCTAAGCTGCCTGTGGAACACAGACACTCGGTAACTCCCCAGATTTAACTATTCACGGAGTCCTGTTCTGCTCAGCAGCAGCAGCTTGACAAGCTTTGTGCATTAGCATCTTTCTCCTTTGTCAGACCCCTGCTCTGCATCTGTGTCTGCCTCAGAGCCTTTCACAAAGCTGCTGGGCTCACAAATACAGCTTTCCTTTTGGAAGTCAGAAAATTTGCTGAGTATGAAAAAGGATTGTCGTGTTTTGAGAGCAGAGGGAGCCGCCTTTTTGCTCCTCGAGCTGCGGTGCTAAATATTCCAGGTGATGGGTTAAAGAGTTTCGGCCACTGTTTGGAAGGATTCTTTTATTAAAACACCTTCACAGCTGAGTGGGTCCCACCAGCAAAACAAAAGCAGCACTGTGGGAGTTGGAAAGGCTGGGAATGTGGTTTGCTGCTTTTAAATCTGAGAGGCAATTCAGGAGAGCCTAAGCCTTAACCACAGATCTGCACCTGAATGTTCAAAAGGTCTGTGGCCTAGGAAGCTGCAGCACTGCAGCCAGAGCTGCGGTCCAGCAGGAGTTCCCAGCCCCCAGAGTGCAGGGAACACAGCACCGTGTTCCAGAGGGAACAAAGGGTTCCCTCCTCCACATCCCAAAGTCCCAGTGAGCTCATGTTTGCAGCCCCACAGTGAACAGCTCACACAGTGGTCCAGGAACACTGAGAGTGTTCCTCTGCTGCCATGAAAACCCTGGGGCCCAAAGACTCTGTTCTGCACACACAGAGCCCAGGTAAATCACAGAGGTTTGGGGAGGGAAATGTGCCAGGAGCGTCTGGAAAGGGTAGGAACGTGTGCTGTAACTCAGCTTATGGAAGGGCAGAGAACAGAGGGAAACAGGGCTGAGGATGAACATTTGGGGTGAACTCAACTCCAAAAGCCACAGAGGAACCACCAGCGCCCGGCAGTTCGTGTTCAGTAAAAGGTTAAAAGCCCCAATCTACACGCAACAGATGTGAAGGACATTAAGAGATCTCTCAATGCCTTAATAACAGGAATACGTGTAATTAAATGCCCAGAACAACCTGGACTAATCCCATTTTAGCACAGAAAGCCAAATTCCAGAAAGGAATTCTGGAATTTCTCACCTGAGGGAACTGCACTTTCATCTCCAGAGGTGGTGATGTCTTTCACTCTGAGCCACTGAGTAAGACATACAAGCACCACTGAGTTCAGTTATAGCCCAAGGAAAAACAAATTCCCTTTTAGTCTCAGCAAGAAACCAGCTGAAGCCTAAAGCATGGGATTAGCACAAACATCAATAGGATGCAAACAGCAAATACCCAACAGGAACCACAAGCTGGATTTTCTATTTACATTCGTTTCTCTGTTGTGTGATTAAACCCCTTTTATAAGCAGACAGATTTCGGGTCCTTTTTCCCAGAGATTTGTAGGGTTGTGTCCCTCATCTCCCTGGAGCTTCACTTTCGGGATGCTTGGAAAACTCCTGCTCTCACACTGGTGGTCTGTCAATTTGAGCAGTTTATTCTGTGGCAGTTCTCCTTCAGTTGTTTCACTCTAAATTAAAATTACAGATGGGTGGTGGCCAGCCCCTGTCACCTCCTGCCACCCTTCACTCAGGGCAGCCTGAAACCTTGGGGCTTCGTCCCCCTGCCCTTTTTGTCTGATCTCGAGCAGAATAAACCACAGATAAGAAATCTGCCTGTTAAACTGCGCATAAAATCACTGTGCCACACGTATGGGACTGTGTTTGGGAGCAAACGGTGAAAAATGAAATCCGTGTTGTTCCATGGTGCCAGTCTGTGCTCAGTAAATGCTCGGTGGGAAAGGTGTGGCTCAAAAAGGGGTTGGAAAAGCCAGCACTGAGGCAGCTGACAGAGCTTTAAGTACCAGTCGCAAATTAGGAAATTTATGTAGGATTTTAAAAACGTTCATAAAATCTTTTTTCCACCTGTATTTTCCACCAAGCCCACACCTGGAATGGAGAGAATGCTTGTAAATTGAAATTAAATTACCTAAAAGCAATACTCTTGGAGAATTTTCTCTGGAAGTCTTTTTTTAAGGTCTGAGTTATCGCTCCTTTCTTTCTCTTAAGCAAAATCAATTTCCCATTTACAGAGCCCTGCTTGATTCAAATCAAACTCTGCTTGATTTGCAGTCTAGATTTTGCAGGATTGTGCTAATTCATGAGAAGAAGAGAGATAAAAGCTAGCTAGAAGCAAAAGGCAAACCAGTTTTGTCTCACTGTGCAAGGAGCAGGAAATACAGGGAGTTCATGAAGAGAAGTAAGAAAGGCAGGGCAGAGAGAACAAAGATTCCCCCTGGCTCCCTACTTTCCAATACCTGTGAAGAGCCCCTTCTGCCTGTCCAAAAACACTGCAGGGAGAGCCCTGAGTGCCACAGGACACCAGCTGTGCAAAGCTGGCACCTGGACACGTGTAGAGGGAGTTTCTGTGGTCCCCATACCCTCTGCACCTCCAAGGCTTCTGGAAACCACCTTCTGATCCTCCTCCTCCTCCTCTCTCCCCCCAGATGTGGGCAGAGGGATTTCCAGCAGAGCCCTCAGGATTGCCACTCAATCCCTTTCACAAAGGGACTCTTTAAAATATAACTGATAGCCACCAGTGCAAGCTGAGGAAATCCCTGCCTGGCAGAGCTTGGGCTGGAAGCTCAGCTTTGGAAAGGCAGCCCTGGGGGTTTCCTTGCACAGTGTGCGCCAGATCTCTGGCATTTGCTGTAAAAATCCCCAGAGATCGTTGTTAACTCCAGCTATTGTCACTATCAGAACAGCAGCAGGCTCCTGGTCCCCCCTCTCATCCCCCTGGATTCAGTTTTCCCGGGTGCCAGGGTTTGTAGAGCACAGGCTGAGAGGAGCAGGGGTCCAAGAAATGAGTGGAAAACATTTTAACTGAGCTAAAAGAAGTGCACCCTTTAATATTAGATGTTCAGAGGGAGATCACTGCTGCCAGACAAGCAGAGCACCAGGATGGGAAGGGGCAGATCTTCAAAGATTCACCTTTGATTTTAGTGTGGGGGAAGTTATGGGAGAAAACTGACACCTCGTTGGTGAGACACAAATAGCCTGAATTATACAGAGGTTCTTCTTGATTTATTAAAAACGTTCCATTCCCTCCTGCAAAAGGTAAGAGAGAGGAATATCTCAGAGGCAGACAGCAAAAGCTGAGGTAGAGTGTTCCAGCAGAGCCGGGAGGGGAACTATGGAGGGGCTGTTCCTGCCAGCACTGCCTCGTTTCGGGATCCATGGGCAGGGCAGGGAGGAGGCTGGAAACCTATTCCATGTTCAGGGGTCTGGAGCATCCTCTGGGGTGGGGATAAGGGCAGGACTGCTGCACTTTAACAAGGTCCCAGGCACTGCCAGGATAGAGTTGCAGGCTGCAAATCCTTGTGAGGCTCTGCCAAGCAGGACCCTGGGATTTTAACTCCGTGGGCAAGAGGATTTAGAAGATATCCCTCCTCTCAGCACTCTTTCCCCAGATAAATGGAGTTGGTCTGGTGAATTTTTTCCAAGTGCCTTCCCAAGTGCCTTCCTAATTGCCCTTTTTGGCTGTAAATGGGGGATTTGGTTACTGAAATGTCCCACAGCACTTCAGGCACAATGGGATGTCCCATCTATCTTCAGATATCACCCTCCCAGAAAGGGATGAGTCTCTGAAATCCCACCATCTCTGGTGTATTTGCCATCAGGGTCCAAACGTCTCAGATGAATTAAGATGCCACAAGTCCACCAAGGGCCACAAGATGGATCAGAGGGATGGAGCACCTCTCCTGTGAGGAAAGGCTTTGAGGACTGGGATTGTTCAGGCTGAGGAACAGCAGCTTTGGGGTGACCTCACTGTGGCCTTCCAGGACTTGAAGGGAACTGACAGGAAACACGGAGAGAGATAATTTCCAAGGGCCTGGAGTGACAGGACAGGGGGGAATGGCCTCACACTGCCATAGAGTGGGTTTATACCAGACATTTGGAAGAAATTCTTTCCTGTGAATGTGGTGGGACACAGGTACATGATGCCCAGACAACAGGATGTGCCCAAAGCCAGGCTGGACACAGCCTGGAGTGGCCTGAGAGAGTGGAAGGTGTCCCTGGAATAGCAGGTGACCTTCAAGGTTCCTTTCAACCCCAATCATTCCAGGACTCTGTGAGTGGCACCAGGACCCCATGTCCAGACAGCCAAACCACAAGTGTGCCCCCCAAACAATCACTTGGGCGGTTTGTGGCAGAAATGATACTTTGAGCACGTTTTCCCCCTCACTTTTACTCCCTTGCCCTGCTACCACTCAGGATCCACTGGGAGTAGGGATGCACTTCAGCAAGATTGTTCTGGAACAAACAGCCAGAGCCACTTTCAAGCTCAGGAGGAATAAAGGCCAGCAAGACGTTGCCCATCTCCAGGTAATTTTATATAAATATTCTGTGAATTAATTCTGAAATCTGGAGGGTTTTCTCTTAGGGATAAAGAGTAATTGCTGTGAATGCAAACAGATGGAAGAGCACAAGTGGTTTTAAGTGGAGAGGGTTGGGAAAATCTCAACAAACCTTTCAGGCTTTAGTTTCCAAATGTGATGACACAAAAAGGAGCTCAGTTGTTTTTATTTAACAGGCTTTGCTGGTGTTCAGGTCACACAGTGCTCACAACCAGACTGAATTTCCCCAGGCACATTGATGACACCAATATCTGCACTAATGTCTGGATCTCTCAGTCACGCCGGGCTTTGGGTATTATCATCTTCCACACACTGAAAGAAATCTGGGGGTGTTTTTTTGTGGTTTTGGGTTTTTTACCCTGATGGACTGATGCCAACAAGTTTCTTTAAAGTCTTCCAAGTCTCAGATGAAATGGCAAAGCGATTCTGGTTGCTGAGAATGGGTCACACAGGGAGAGCAGTGTCAGTGTCCCTTGGGAATACGGGAGTTCAGGCTTTTCCAAGGCACAGGGAAAAGAAATACAACATCTTTTCAGGGAGACTTAAAGTTTCACAAGTCAGAAAAGGTGCTCTCTCTCTCTCTCTCCTGTTTCAGGATTCATTCCTTAAAAGGCTGTGGCAGAGTTTGTCTGTCTTCAAACTCCAGTGCAGTGAAAGAACTTAAATACAAGATATTCCATGTGATCCAAAGACCTTTATGAAGCATTTCTCCCTCAGCTTTGCACATTTCCCCCCCCACACACCAAAAAAAAACCTCCAACAAACTCTTAGGTTGTTTCACCTCATTAATTTAGTTAACTTTCCAGGGCTAAATGTTGTTTACCTCATGGTTATTTCAGAAGGATTAGATAAAAGCCGGAGGATTAATTTTAGCAGAGCAATATCCGACGGCAAAGAGGGATGGAGGAGCACTGCGTTGCCATGGAAGGGACAAAACCACTTCAACAGCTCCTCTCCATTTGTTAATCCCTGTAATTATATTATCTCATAAGGAAAACAAGCTCCAGGATGTCTGAGGGAGCAGACATTTGTAGAAGCAGCAGCCTTTGTAGAAGAAAGGGAAGTAGATCAATAAATAAACCATAAAAACATCCTTTTTTTCCAGCCAAAGGGATGAAGGGGTAAGGGTACTGAGGAGACCACAAGGTTATTTATGCACTCTACTTATAGCAGACCTTTCTAAACGCTCTGCAGTGAAACTT
The DNA here is from genome assembly GCA_013390025.1 of Pitta sordida. Classification (NCBI taxonomy): domain Eukaryota; kingdom Metazoa; phylum Chordata; class Aves; order Passeriformes; family Pittidae; genus Pitta; species Pitta sordida. The sequence continues at coordinate 57,174 of WEKX01015419.1, forward strand.
TTAGGATTTAAAATCTTCCAATTCGGGAAAATTAACGCTTTATTCCTGTCAAAAAATGTAAGAAGAGGAAAAAAAACCACTCAGGATTAATTTTTAACTCCAACACCTCATGAGAAATCAGATGCTTAAATCAAGAGGATGAGAGTGTAAATGATGTGAAAGTACCTTCCAGGGCAGGGATGTGCTCAAACCCCATCATATCACCACATCCAGACTCACTTCGCCAACAACAAAAAGGGACCCATTGGTTGCGCTGCTTTGATATTGAAAAGCCCATTTTTCAAAGGGCACCTGTATTTGTGCCTCCTAATTAAAAGCACCATCACTCAGCACAAACAAGACACTTCAGTAGCTGGAGAAGTTGTCTGCAATTCAGTAACTGAGCTGCTGAGAGAGGCAGAGTTCAGAGGAGAGAACATATTCCCAATGCTCAGGACACCCTTTTCGGAAAATTCTGTATAAAATGCTTGAAAAGCTTAAAGAACTTTGGTTTTGTTACTCTACGGAGCATCATTTTTCCCTCTTGTTACTCTTCATTCTACTCCTGAACTGTCAGGGATAAGGATTTATCGTGTCATTGTCTTCTCCCAACTTAAAACAGCAAAAAATCCAGCCATTCATAAAGGCACAATTAGAGAAGAGATATCAAAAATCCCTTTAAGGTCAAACACTGATAACTTGTGAGCCTTGTTGAGGTAATTTTATTCACCCAAACCCACAGGTCTGAAGTGTTCAATGGCTTTAGGTATCAGTGGCCAGCTCCCTGTGCAACAACATTCACCTTCTGTTTGGGGTTTTTTTATTTTAATTTTATTTTTAATTTGCTCTCCACACATTTCCCCCTGCCATTTAGAGCCAAGGAAAGCAGGAAAACAAAAGCTGTTTCTCCCAGCTTCGCTCCTGCCTTCCTCCAGAAAAGATCTCCTGGGCAGACCCACCTCAACTCAGTGTGGCAGGAAATCCAGTGGCAGTGAACCCAAAGATCAGAGAGACTGTCCACGCTTTAAAAGGGCCCATATCATTAGTGATTTCCCACTCTAATTAATTCTTGCACACTGAAAATTAGGACGCTCAGGAGTCCCTAACATTTATTTTTTTCAACTCCAGATTTTAAACACCCAGCATTTTCTAGGAGCTCAGGGCTGAAAATTGCATTTATTTCACCCCTTCCTGCTTCGTGCTCAGACAAGCAGCACTTATCTGAAAACACACTGAACAGACCAGTGGGGTTTATTTATCTTTTTATGTAAAAAAAAATAGATTATAGAAGGTCACACAGAGCAAGGAAATGGTGCATCGGGGTCACATCTCCAGCAACCCAAGTGACACGGCAGGAACAAGTGGAAATTAGTTACAGAGACTTTATTTCACAGATGGAACGTGGTGATAGTGGGAATGGGGAGGGGAAATAGCTTGGAGTTAATCTCTGCTGTAAAATGACATCCAGGTCAGAAAAAAAGGAATTATGGGAGCTCCAAGTGGTTTCTGATATTTTGGGGCTTTTTTTTTTTTTCCTTCAAGCATTGCAGAACAGTTCTACATATTTTATACATATGTATGTATGATGTAGTTATATAGATTCAGAGGAATCACCACCAGGATTCCCTCTGTTCACAGTTTATCTATTTTAAACGAGCTCTTGTAGCCTGCACTGTCAAAAGTTCAGATTTTTAGATTTCGAGGACATCATTGCCAATCCTGACCTTTAATTATCAGAGATCAATTCTGCTCAATTTATCAGAAAATTCAAATCTGGGGGGAAAAAAGTCAACCCCCCCCCCGACCACCACACACACACACATTCAACTGCATCTCAAGATCAGGCAGATGTTCCCCACAGGATTCTCCACCTCCTTTCTTATGTTATTGCATAAAATCTAATCACACTGTGTAATTGCTGCAATATGCACAACATTCATCACTGGAGTTTTCATTAGTTAAAATTCCTTCCCATCAGTAAAAGCACAGATGGCTCCCCAAAGCAGCTTCCAGTACCCAAACTGGGCCATCCATCTCCATCAGCTGCTTTGCAGGCAGCCCACAGGATGCTCCCAAAATCCGGGGGAGCATCATCCTACCCCTGAGTTCAACAGGATTAAAAGAGCAAAGGACTGGCCTTGAGAAGGGGCTTTTCCTTTGCCATCAACCCCCAAGTACAATTCGAACGAATATTACAATGAAAAAAAAAAAGCTCTGCGCATTCTGATATTTAATTAGGGGTGAAAGCGTTTCAGCAAAATTTCCTCCTCACGAAGACAGGGCCAGAGGAGGATTTAATTAAAATACTTAGTGAAAGTGTGCTGGCTTTCCAATCCTCCCTCCTTCTGTCATATTCCTCCATTAAGGATAATAAAGGAGCTCGCAGACCAGGTACACTAATTAGAATGGCAGCTTATGAATATAATATAAGCTGCTGAACACACTGCAAGCAGAAAACCTTTAAAAAAAAACCCCTCTCCCTTTGTCTCCCTGAGAAATTATTTCTCCCCAGGGTTGCACTCGTGGACTAAGTCCTGGGCTGCTCAGCACAGTGCGTGGCACACAAAGCTCTGAGACTTGTGTCTGATTTAAGAGGATGCAGCATCATGGGTTTCAAAGGAAAATGTTCCAGGTTGCCTCTCATTTCATATGCATAAACAGTAAAGTGGCTCTAGAAAATACGAACTCTAGAAACTAAAAGAGTGGGAAAGATGAGAAAACAGATTCCAGTGCAGGAGGTCAGCACGTCACCTTCATTTGATTGCAAGTAATAATGATAAACTCTTAATAAAGACTGGAAATGTAACAAGCAGAAATTAATGTGTTGCTGTGAGATGATTTGACAATTGGAGAGAATGGATTGCAGCAAAAATTATCCTTGTAAGAAGATTTTGTTTAATGTATTATTTCACACCTCTAGTGAGGAACAAAAAACCACCGCAGAACCCAAATAAACATCTCAGTTCTTCCTTGCTTCTCTTTCCCACTGCGAGTTAAAAACTTCTTTTCTTAGCCGGAACATTAATTTCCATCCAAAGGGATGCTGTGTTTCCACCAAAGATGATAAAACGTGTTAAGCCACATTGGGGCTTTATGAAGTCAGAGACGAACACTCATTAAAGATTAAATTCTGCTGGCAATCCATCAGGCTGCCCTGAAGGAAATTCTGATTTGAGAGGTATTAGACTTTGGAAATATGGATTTTTACATTAGAAAAGGTTACCCAGCATTTATTCTGGTTTTACTGGGCACCACAAAGCAGAGCACATGGCCTTCAACATATTCCCCTGATGACAAGAGGAACCAGGTGCCCTGACACTGTGAAACATCTCCATCATATTCGGACTGGAATTGCTTTTAAAGCCGTGGCTTTGGGGGCATCAGCTGGTGCACGCTGTTAGGTAAATACTGGATAAAAAAGAAAGCTGAGGAAAGATAATGTCAGGAACTCAACCAGAATTGCTAGGGGGGGGGGGAAAAAAAAACCAAAAAAGGAAGAAAGGGTAATTTGCCTGAGTTCAGAGGGAATGAAAAGCAGAGCTGGGAATTGAGAGCAGAAAACAGATCTTCTGGCCTTAATTTGGAAAATATCTGTACCCAGCACTACCTTCCCCAAATGAGAATTGATAAGACGAGCAGCTGTTGGATTTCATCTCCGTTTAAGGGAAATCTCCCTGTAAACAAGATGATACAGCAAAGCAGGATCTCATCACTCTGGATTCTCCAGGAGTCCTCGGGGAGGGCATTGGCTCTGTCTCCAAGGCCAGCACTGGATAACTGCTAACTATATTTATATAATATTTAGATAAATATAAATAACATTTAGGTTATTTTCAAGTGTGATCATAGTTATTTCTCTTTCCCACCTCACCATATTTTTCCTGTTTGCCACAACTAACACTCCTCCTAAGCAGCAAACCAGGGGCTTCTGGTCCTCTGCATATTTAGATTCAAAAGGTTTGTGCTTCAAATTAGCCACAGCAGGACACAAAAACCTTTATTTTGGACAGGCAGACAACAAAGAGTGCAGAGATTCCACTGACCACTGCGTGATAACAGATTAACAGACTCAGGTATTTGCTGGAGACAGATAAAGTGTTCAGCTTCAAGAAATGGTTGAGTTTTCAGACATCCCTGCCCCACACAGACCAGAGTCACTCAGACACAGCAACGTCTGGCAGAATCAAAGAGGGGTAAATCCTAAACTATGCCACAAAAAAACAGGACAGCAATAAAATAAAACTAATCTTACCTTAAACCTTCTCCAGCCCTCCCAGGTTCATCTATCGGTCCTTGGACCTTCAGATCAGCAAATATCCATGTTTGTTTCTATCCCTGTTCAAATACACACCTGACATTAGGGGGTTTGCCTAAAGCCTGTGGGTCTCAACACTGGAGTGTGTGAGACATTTATTAATACAGAGAGGTGATAAAAGGTGATGACTAGCACATAAACACATGAAAAATGCCATTTTTTATCCATAGTAAGGGGGTGATGCCTGACTCTCCTGATGAAAAGGCTTTCCCCTGATGCACAAGCTCATGGAATGTAAAGCACTGGAGAATAATCTTTTTGAGCGGGACAAGAATAATGACTTTTTTAGCGTAGTCAGGAGAGGAGACACAACGTTACTTTGCTACTTAAAGCTCTGAGGAAGTGTTTTACTGAGAAATCAGTGAGATTCCACAACATCACACATCCCTTGAAGGACGACATTACGAGTTTTCAGAGGTCATTCCATCTCAAGACCAGCTTTTCCTCCGCTACTCTTACACGAAAGTCACTTCAAAAACGTTAATTTTTCTGGCAGTTGGATAAATTCAGACTTTCAGCCAGTTGCAAACACCTATTCCTTTTTGCCTTACTCCTCTTTTAGTGCAAGCAGCTCCTTTCCTCCTGCTACTCCTCCATCCCCAAGCAGATAAATGCTCCCAAGTTTGTCAGCAACAAATCCCATCGATGCACTCTTAATTCTTCTCATGCTAAATAGAGATAATCCCCGAATAAACTCAAGTGTAACTAACATGTTTTCTCCCCAAAGGGGCACCTACCGGCCTCTCCTGCTCCCTCCAGGATGTCCCCCAGGAGCACAGCCCCACACCCCTCCCCACCTGCACCTGGGCACCCAATTTGGGGCCCATTGGCATCCTGAGGGTTCCTCCTCCACACTCAACTTACACAAATTTCCTCGGTATTTTGAGCACCCCCCGACTCCATTGCGCAGTTCTGCTGACAAACTGGGATGGGTTTGGAAAGGAATGGACATTTTTGTCTCGAGCCCAGGCGATTCCTTGAATACAACAAGGGTTTTTTGTGTTTACAGCCCTTCCAGGGCCCAAGGAAGCAGAGGCTCCCCCAGGTGTGGCTGGTTACATCCATCGGCGGCTGCGCAATTAACACTAATGAGCCACTCCCCACCTGCGCACCCTGAGGAGAATTGGGAGGGGAAAAAGGAAACGTTTGGGTTGAGAGAAAAACAGTTTCATTGCAACAAAATGAAACGCAGCACTAATACCCCCGATGATAATGTAATGATTGTAATGAAATGGGAGGAGAGAGAGAGAGGAATAAAGCCCAAAAAACATCAGCAGAATTGTTCTCTACCTTCTGGCTGATGTTCAGCCACCTCTCCCCAGTTTCTCGACTGGGAATGACACGCCGTGGTTTGGAATATCCCGTTGGACAGCTCGGGACAGGTTCCCTCAGGGCTTTCTGTGCATCTCCTTGTTAGGGGAACACGGGAGGTCCTCACTACTCAGAATCAATTAAAACGCTGGTGGTTTATTGGGATCCTCAGACTAAATCCAAACCACAGCAACTGCCCCAGATACCAGGAGGAGAATTAACTCTGTCCCAGCCCAAACCTGGACAGTCAGGCACAGATGTACCATCTTACAGCTTTATTTTCAGCAGTGCCATCAGCCAGCTACCAGCAACCATGAAAATCCCGCGGTCAGGCAATTTGTGCTGATCAGACACTCAATCAGTTGATTAGCTCCAATTAATCTGGAGTTTGATTTCTTAATTTTTCAGCCACCTGTTCTCGGGGAGATTTCAGCACTTCTCCTGCTCCTCAAAAGAAAGAGCCCGGCTAAAGCATCATTAATTTCTGCATAAAATACCCTCCTTTCAGGAATGAAGGTCTGTGCTGCTTCTCACATGCACAGGAGTAAGATGAAAAGAAGAAAATCAATGTGCAGGAGTCCTTGGACACAGCAAACACTCTTAGAGGAGCTGTGATACAGTTGCTGCAGCACCACAGGCTGTTCCTGTGCACGGAGGAGAAAATGTTCAGTAATACACGTTTTGATCAGTAATTTTTCATCCCCTGCACTTGACCAATTAGAGAAAGCAAAGCATTGTATGTATATGATTTTTCTTCGGGTCCTGGTGAATTCAGTTTGGCAGAGACTGGGACCTGGCTGTCACCATCTCTCAGTGCTGTGACATGACACCAGTTCCTGCCTGGGTGCTTCACACCTCTGGCTGTATCCCCAAAACAGCCTGTTTCTGTTTCGCCTGGAACAATTAGGAGTGTTCTGGTGTTCACAGCACACCTGAATGGGGCAACCCACTTCCAGCTGCAGGATCATGGAGACGAGGATAAAAATAATCCAGGAGGGCAGAGTGAAGTGTTGTTTCCTTACAGAGATTCCAATAATTATTTTTTTTTTAAATGAAAGTGACCCCATGTACAAGTTTACCCCACAGCATAAGCACCAAACCCCACCTATACAGATGAAAACAACCTAATGAATGCATAAACCGTCTAATGGTTCTAAAATGCTGCACTATGCTCATGCATACCCAAAAGGTTTGGGGTGGGGCAGAGACCTTCTTTGGACCTCCTCCCCTTCAGCTCCCCAAGTCCTGGAGCAAAGTCTTGAAAGAGGCACAGATCCTGGAGTTCCAACAGCATGGAATTGAATGTTAGAGTTCATTAAGTGCTTTTAGGTGTCATCATCCAGCTAATGTTGGGTAATCCCTAAAACCGAGCCAGACAACCTCCTTCCTATCTGCCCTTCCGCCAGAAGGGAAATTAGGAAAGGGACGCAGAATTATAAATATTTCCTGACTTCCTGCCAGTTAAATGCATGAGGGTGTTTGAAATGAGCTTTTGGAGAAGGTTTCTAGAGATGCTGTGGGAGGACTTGAAGGAAGACGACTGCTACCCTTGATTTCACTTCAGGGGAACCATATGCTAAATTGGAGGAATTAATTTTCCCAGCTAATATTTTGACATTTCTACAATATGGTCAAATGAAAATGATAATAGCTGTGTTTGGCTTGTTTATCCTGCATGATGTCTCAATGTATACTGGCAGGGGGGGAGCGTGTGTGTGGTTAATTAGTGTCAATTTGCACGAGTTGAAAGTGCCAGTTGTGTAGAAGCCACTGGTCTGGCGTAAGAGATTGTTTCAGATTTCCCTCCTTATGTGTTGCTTCAGCACTTCTAAGAGTGTATAAATAACATATTCCCCTGGATAAAGACTGTGATCTGATGACCATTCAGGTGGAAAACAGGAGACTGAGTTTGTCCAGCAGCTGGCTGAAGGAAACGCACACGTTGTGAGGTTTAACTCGAAGATATTATACCCTTTGTTCTTGAATGCAGCAGTTGTGCACATTTTCAGACCCTTCCCGACCAACAAACCCCTCTTTAAGTGAAACACACACTGAGAGACAAAGGAGAGTTCAGATCACAGCACGTCGTAAATGAGACTCTGAACTGGCAGCTGCTGATTAACAGCTCCTAAAATGCATTTTAATACCATCCCCTCCACCAAAACAGTCTGCTCCACCACCGGTTCCAACTGCAATGTTTTATCTCATGTGGTTTTAAATATACGCACTTTTTGTGGATGTCTTAGGAATGGAAATACCTCCTTCTTTAGCAGATCATTTAGCAACATCCTAGCACAGAACTAACTATGCCCAGGACAGTAAATGACATCATCTTTTGCCCTGCACAAAGTCAAAAGCAAGTGTTTTAACTCCAGGTCATTCTTTTAGAAAGTGTTAAGCTCACTATCCTCTCTGATTCAGTGTTTCGGGTTGTTCACAGCCTTAATTAATTTTCATTAAAAAATTGCCTTAAATACTTTTCATACTTCACTTAGTCTTGTGTCTGGTGCATAAAAACCAGGAGATGTGCTCCTGCTCCTCCTTTGTTCCCAGCCAGTGTGACTTTAAGCAAGTCCAAGGCATTTTTAAAAAGCTTCACCAGCCTCAGACAGCTTGAGTGAAGGCCTTTAAACTTTGGTCAGAGCCTTTTAAAACCTCAAATCACTGAAGAGCCGGCGGAGGCACGTTTTTAGGTCGTGCTTTGAGTCCTGCCGAAGTTGATTAAAACAAAAAAAAAAATGGTTCAACAGTGAGATTAATGAGCAAACCTGTTTGTTTGCCACAGATAACACGAACCAGAGAGGGAAGGAGGCTGACACCTCCTTGCTGCATCACAAGAAATGCCTGGCAGCAGAAACACTGCGCGGTGACAGGCAAAGCAGCAATTCCCTGTAACAATCCCCCAGGAAAGAACCTGTTCGCCGTCAGGAAGGCAGCGAACAGCAAACGATGATGTGGTGATGACATGGTGAGCATCCCAACCCGCAGACAGAGTCAGTCTCCCACTGAAGAGCCCCCAGAACACCAGGCAGCCACAAAGCCCTGCGAGTTAAAGCAAGCTGCACGGTGGGAATGTTCCCCGGTGGCAGCTGTTGACAAAGGGGCAGCAGAGGGTTCAGAGGAGCAAAAACTTCCCTCTGTGTTCGATGCATTTCAGCCTGGAAAATCAGGGGGCTCGATATGTCATTTGGTATTTAACACACCATTTGAACAGGGTAAATGTGAGCGGGTGTTGGCACTTGGGGATGACCGTGGAGAGTGAAAGCAAAAATTACTCGGAGCACAATGCTGCTAATTTGCACGTCATTAATCTTCCTGGCCCGTAATTCTAAGGCATAATAACAGTAGCCTCTCCCCACGTCTCAGCAACAGCTGAATAATGGTGCTGAACTGTAATCTCACATTATGCATCCCATTCTCTTGGAGGCAGGGCTGATAATACCAACTGTGTGTTATTGGAATTGCTCAGTGTTTCCTGCACAGAGCCGCAGTTGTGGTTGCTTTCAGAGCTGTGCCTCACTCCAGCCTTCTAGAGGGATGCCGGATGTCTTCCTTAAAGGAGATTATTCTTTTTTCTTTGCAGATTAAAACCTTCAGACAAGATAATTTACTTGCCTCAGAAAAACGTGGGCTTGTGAACGGGAAATGTGTTTTTCTCTGCTGATCTTTTGCAAAAAAACCCTGCTACTTTCTGTGTGAGGGCAGCAGCTTGAACAGGGCAGTAGGTGCTTCTTCATGATCCCATATTGTTCTTGCCATCGGTGGCACAGCTACCGAGCGAGAGCTCCAAACTCACCCAAGGCTCTGCCTCGTCGCGTCTCGCGGAGTCCCCAAGGCTGCACAGCCAACAAATGCAACCGTCTGCTCGGTGCCACTAAGTGTGTTCCCACCTCGGGGAGGCTTCACGCCTGTTGGAGGAGGACAGCCAGGCTGTGTGCATCCCAGCTCTGAGATTCGGGATCCGGAGGCTGGGGTGGGCTGTGTGAGAAAAGAGGAAGGTGATTGTCCCCCTCGGCTCTGCTCTGCTCCGCGGCAGCCTCACCTCGAGTCCTGAGGGCAGTTTGGGGCTCCACAACATGAAAAAAGGGGTGAGGCCATTAGAGAGCATCCAAAGGAGGGGCACGAGGATGATGAGGGGACTGGAGGGGAAGGCTTAGGAGGAATGGCTGAGGGCATTTGGTCTGTTCAACCTGGAGAAAGGAGACAGGGGAGACCTCAGTGCACAGTTACAGCTCCTTCGTGATGGGCAGGGGAGGGAGAGGCCCTGGGCTCTGCTCTGCGGGGACCAGGGACAGGACTTGAGGAAACAGCTGGAGCTGAGGCAGGGAGGTTTGGCTTGAAAATTAGGAAAATGTTCTTCTCCCAGAGGGTGGTCGGGCACTGCCCAGGCCCCCCAGGGCACTGCCCTCAGCTCTGTCCACTTCCCTCAGCTCTGTGCCCTGTCCTCACACCTGCCCGCTGTCCTCAGCTCTGTCCACTGTCCTCACCTCTGTCCCGTCCTCAGCTCTGTCCCCTGTCCTCAGCTAAATTCCCAGTTTCAAGCCCTGTCCACTGTCCTCACCTCTGTCCGACAGCAGAGCCCTCAGCTTTGCAGCGGTACTGGATAAATAAATGGCCTCAACCCAGGGAACAAACCCCCAAATTAACATACACAGAGCAGCTTCGCTCCAGCTGCGCTCGGAGTATCTGCAAATCCACATACCCCGGGCTCAGACAAAGACATAATTAGTAATCGCCACCGAAAAGCTGATTGTGCATGAACAAGGATCAGATAGGGACTGAGCTGAGCAAGGAAAGATGTTTGTGTGTTATTATTACTATTAATATCAGCACTGTTACTATTATTAAACCTTAGTGGTCAGATGCAGGTTTTCTATACGTAGATCAGTATTTTGTAGTTTATGCAAAACAGCCACACAAAATTTTTCCACGAGAAACAATGACTTTCCAGTCAGGAAAATTTAAATGAGAAACTCTCAGGATGTAAGAAAAAAAAAAATAAATTCCCAGTTTCAAAAAACCCCCACCAAGGAAGGCAGCAGCACATCTTGGTGTCTCCTCCAAAGGATGCTCCTCATCCTGCAGCACAGGTTTCTACACTCAGAATTTCTTCTGTGCCTCAGGCAACCACAGACCCCGTGTGAAGGCAACCAGGGAAAAGAACAGCTTGAGACAACTACAAAAACTCAAGTTAAAACTCATACTCTCCTACCAAGTTGAATATCATTGTCTCTTTATGAACCTCTGTAAATTAACACTTCCCACCTCTTCCAAAATCCCACTGCTTTCACAAATATTTTTCAGGAAAAAAAATCCCTCCCAAACCATGATTTTAGATAGAAAATATCAATTTTCTGTATTTATACACATGTAAGAGTACTGTAAAATGGAAGACTGCATGGATAAAAAATAAAAATCTATGTTTTGCTTTGCTGGGTCACATAGAAATTGTGTCAAGGGCATGTCATGGATTGAGTGCCATGTTCACCCCAATTTCTGGATTAGGAATGTGGTCACCTGAATGACTGTTGGGAGAGAGGATTGTCCTCGTTAAGGCATGAGACATCACCCTGGAAATATGCCTTTGGCTGCTGAAGTGATTTCCCTGGATTACAACCAACGAGCTGGAAGGGCTCCCACGGCAGGGGAGTGAAGTGTTTGAGGCACGAAAAGCTGTTCCTGCTTAAATACACTGAAAAGGGAGTCCTCTTGGAGATGGAGAGGGGAGATGGTCCTGCAGCCACTGGAAGTGATCATTTGGTGAATGCCTCTCACTCTTGCCCAAGTTATATGGAAATGAGAAACCTACAGACCAACAAAAAAAAGTGACTTGGACACGAACAGTTTGTGATGTTACCTGGAAAATCTCAGAAAAACCCAGCTGAAAGTAACATACATCTTTCAGAAGGCCTGCAAACTGATGTAAATTGGGCTTTTCCACTATTCTAAAATAAACTAGGAGAGGAACTGGGCAGAACTCAGTGCCTGGGCCCCTGAGAAGGAACAGGCTTTGAGAAAGGGCTTTTATTCCATTTGTTTTTTTCACTGCAGAGGCTGAGCACCAGAGAAAACAAGATCAGACAGGCAGAATCAGCTCTGGATCCTTTTTACTTCTGCCTCTGCTAAAGCTGTAGTCAATAAGCACAGCAGTCTGGTTTCAAGAGATATTGGAGAAAATATCTACGTCTTTGCATGGAAAATGTGATAAGGGGCCATGATTAGCTCAGCTAGAAAAGGGATTGTGAGTCCAGGCACATTTCAGCCTCACTGCTCACCTCTTTGTCTCCCTGTAGAAAAGATTTGGTTTTTTCTGTTGCACTAACACAAATGAGAAAAACAAACAAACCCACCCCCCAAACAAGAAAATCGGAATAAGCAATGAGAAGAGGATGAAAAGATTAAGCCACTGTAAAGCATTAAGTTGTCTTATAGCCATTCTCTTTAAGAATCCCATTTCCAGCTAAATTAGTTGTAATTTCTTAGCCAAATACTTAATCAGAGAATTTCATTAAAAAGAAACAGGGCCCCTAAAATACTTTTTTTTCCCCTTTTCTAAGACTCCCAGTTGTCCCTTCTCCATTGGCTGGCAGGTGAGACAGTAACACATCGAGGATTTGAAGGAATCTCAAGACACAGCTGTGAAGCATCAACGAAACCACAACATTTTGGAGAGAGGGGCCGGTTTATTAAGACAAATTAGGCCGGGTGAATGTGTTGGGTTTGGCCCAAAGAAAACGAAAAAGCGTGAAAAGTATTCAAACAGTGGAGAACTGCAAAATAGGAATAGCACTGGAGGAAGTGGAACAGAACCCAGCAAAAGAAAACGTTGATAAAATACCAAATGAAGGCAGGGGAATGGTGCCGTTTGTCCCATGGAATGGCTGTGTCCGGGAACAATTGTGTCACAGGATTTCAGATACATATGAACAGATCTATTCTGCACGATTTTCAGTTAATTTTCCTCCAAAGTGAGTTTTTGCTTTTGTTAAGAGCAGTCCCATCGCTGTGGCATTGCCTGCAGGGGGTTGTTTTTCTTTCTGAATGGTTTATAGCTACTTTATTTATTTGTGATGTAACAGTTTAGTTTCCTGTGCCCAATTAAACTGGTGCATGGCCTCATTCTTTGGGATTTTATATCTCCGGCATCCACTCATCTAACAAACAAACAGCAGTGTGAGAGCAAAAGGAAGTTACCTCCTAAAAGAAGCCAAATAAACAGTTTAATACCCACCAATAAATCGGAGAATATCCTTCCCGTGCACATATCCCTGCTACAAAATGTCAATGTTCCCTCCTAGCAGCTAGTTTGATCTCATGGCAGAGAGGGCAGCAAACCCAGTCAGACTCCCACGTATTTAGTGCAGTGAACATATTCCTGTAGGATGTCAACTGTGCCTGGATAACCTGGTTAAATCCAGGGTTAAATAATTTTTTAAGTGCAAAGTTGGTTACTGGAACAAACTGCTGAAACCAGGGACCACCTCAAGGTAGAGAGCACCTTTAAATAGGCAGTAACTCCATTAAATTACACCTGCGGAAAAGCTGCCACTTTGTTCCTCAGCCATTCCCTTGCACGATTTTTTGATCACCCTCAGATTATTTAGGAAGCTCTTTCATTTATCGAGCCTGTTTTCCCCAGGATCAAAGCACAGGAACACAATCCTTTGTTCCTGTGGCACCAGGGGTTGAAACACTCTGAGGGAGGGATGATCCTCCCTCAAAAATATCACAGAATCACAGAATCACAGAATCAGTAAGGTTGGAAAAGACCATAGAGATCATCAAGTCCAACCTATCACCCGTTACCTAATCTAATCTAGTCAAACCTGTTACCTAACCTGACCTGTTGCCATCCTACTACCAACACATCATCCTACCTATAACACACTACCCTAATATCTAGGTCATGTCACCAAGAACTTCATCCAACCTTTTCTTAAACACCTCGAGTTTCTGCAGCCCCGTGAAAGCTCAGGGGGAAGTTCCCAACAGCGGCAATGTCAGAGATCCCTCATTTTCATCCCCACTTCTCTTCCTTGCCCTGGCTCAGCCTCCCCAGCCAGTGAAAAATTGAGAGATTTATAAACCAGACTCCACATCTCAGTGTATTTATTAACACGGTTTAGGATTAGAGGGGGGAAAAAAAACCCCAAACCCGGGAGAAAGGGGGAAAATTGCACACAAATGACTTGATAATGGCATTAGAGTTCGAGCAGGGAAGAAAGGTTGGGAGCTTTTGATCCCTCCACACCTTTCTTTTCAAACAAATAGCAAGGCTGTGGAATAGCCTTTGAAAGCAGATCAGCCTGGGTATTTCCATCAGGAATTACTGAAAGAACACACTTCACGCTATTATTTTTCCAGAGCCGTTATCTGAGATTTGCTCTCACCTTGAGAGCTCTGAGGCAATCACTGAAGAATTAAAAAATACAATTCAAATACTTCAAAGGCTATTTCCTCCCGCCGGGGGGGGGGGGGGGGGGGGGGGGGGGGACACAAAGGTACCTCTGTCACAATGGCTCTTCCCATGGAAATCTTCCAAGAGTCACACGGAGCCACTGCAGAGCAACTGTTGTACCTCACTGCTCTTTTCTTGTCCTTTGCACATAAAAAGGATTTGCAATCACAGGGAAATGTGGATTTCAAACTAACTATAAACTTGGTGTGGCTCTCCCTCCAAGAAAGGTTTGACACAGTTTGTTCAGGTTCTCACTTCTACCAGAATAATCATTTCTGAAACCTCTCATTTACGGGGTTGTTGACAAATTTAGTCATTAGGTTCATTTAAAATAGGATTTTACACAGAATTTAGCCTCCGGAAAGGAGGAGGAGGGCTCTTACACACCCTCCCTGCCTGCTGTCAGACATCCAAGCTAAACACACACCTCACCCAGAAACCCTGGCTTCACTTGCTGTGAAATCCAGCTGGGTTGCAAAGAACCTTCTTTTTAAATTTTTTTTTGAATAAAAATCTTCACCAGAAGGCAGGAAGCCAAAGCAAGCATTAAAACACATCCTCACAGAAGGAAGAATGCAGAATTAAACTCCCAGCAATTGGATTACTAGAGCTGTCAGAGCACAGAAAGAGTGATTTCAGAGAGGAGCACACCTCCAGCTATTAGTTAATTTTCCAGTGCACTAATTCAGGCTATTTGCTGATGGATTTTGCCATGTTTGATTACCAATCACTTAAAACCCAACCCCCCCCTTTGCTTGGGAAGTACAGGTTGTCCATTCCCCCAGAGATAATGAGAGCAGGATTTCCATAAACTGCTCGCTTCAGCTCCCTGATAAGACAATTAATTCTTCAACCACTAATGCTGGATTTGCTGCTGTGCCCGGACCAGAGGAAACCCAAGATAGTGGAAAGCAACGAGGAAATACCCCCATTCATGCTCCAGTACTCTCTGCTCCATGCAAATATGGGGAAGGAGGCGCTGAACAGGCAGCAGGACCTTCATCGCAGGAGCGAAATTGAAGGGAACGTTTCCCACTGCTACTTGGATGGCAAAGGAGCAGCTCTTGATTGGACTGCAACAAATGAACGTTCTAGAACCAACATAATGGATTTTTTTTTTTCCCCCAGAGGGAAGTTGTGAAGAGGGGGTGGGATCACCTCCCTGCAACAGGGCAGCACCCAAGTGCCCACAGCCATCCCACCTGTCATACTGCCTGGTCTGGGAGCTGCTCTGGAAGGCGTCCATGCAACATCCCCACGGATGGAAAGGATTTTCCAAAACGCTCTAAAACTTGGTTGAACTCCCCCCCTGAATTCACAGTTAAGTCAATGGTGGGTGTCTGGGGGGAAAAAAAAAAAAGTCTCCAAACACCCACAGGACACAGAAAGCAGCAATTCTGGACAGTGCCAGTGAAGGGAAGGCAGGAGGGAAGGCACTGTCTGCACACAGTCACCTCTCTGCCCTCAGAACCGTGTGGTCACTTACCCTGGGTATCCCCCCCATTAAGTGCTGTCAGCATTTCACACCCACTTCCCATAGGAATAACCTCACCAGGAGCAAGGCAGAGAGGAGGCAGGGGACAGAGAATTTGCCAGCAGGCTCAGTGAGGTTTGTTTGGTTATGGATTTTGACACGCTGGGTTAACGAAGCCATTAAAAAGCGTGGTAGGAAGCACTGCCTGCCCACCAGCATTTCCCCAGACGATGCTGTCCTGAGGATACGACGTGACAGGTTTTATGCAGACTGGCTCCAGCAAAGGCTCAGGGCTGAGGTGACCTGGCTGAGGCAGCAGAGGTCCAGCCTGGCAGCTCAGAGCTGAGGTTTGAGCAGAGCACACCATGCTCAGCGTGCTTGGCTCCAAAGGACACAAACTTGAGGATTCCCCACCACCCACCCTCCTGAGTTTGGGGCAGGTTTACTGCCCATATGACCGTGTCCTCCCGCCCTCACCATCCTTGAAGGCAAGATGAGCAGATCTGTGACACTGCTGAGGAAAAGAAACCATCCCTGTGCTCTTTCCAGCTGCCAGCCAGATCCTTCCTCCTCCAGGCTTCCTGTGCCCCCTTGCTCCCCTTCTCCAGGTACCACCTTCCTTCCCCTTGCAGCCCCAAATCCCCCTCCCTCACAGCTGGCAGGGGCTCTCTGCTGCTCCTCACAAGAGGGGGCAGACAGACTGAGCAAGCGGAATCCGACAAACCATCGTTAATAATAAAGCCATCACAAAAAACCTGCCAGCTGGCAACAGCCTTGTCGTCAGTGGGTTGGATTTGGGAGGAGGGAGCCCACTGCCCTCTGGGGTCTGGAAAACAACAAGGCCTGGAGGAATTGTGGAGAGTCAGGACATCTTCTCCTCCCTCCAGCCCAGTCCTTGCCAACAAACGCCTCCCCCTGCACCTCCAGAGCAGTCACAGCCCTCTGGCCAAGGCACTGACTGGATGAATGGTCTGCAGAAAGAAAACCAGGAAATTTTGGGGCTCCCACTGAAGAACTCAGTAACATTATTGACTCCCATCCAACTGTCTGGCACAGATGGGTCCACAAAAGACACACCTCGGCAAATGGATTTCACATGCAAGATGTGCCAAGGGACTGAGACGTGAAACATGAACGTTCACAGCTACAGATCTGGTATTTGTTAGAGAAAAGGTCCATTTTAAAGACATGGCCACCCCTTGCAATCACACACAAGCACAGCCTGCAGGACTTCAAGCTTCTCAGAGACCACCTTGAAATACAGTCCTGGCACCAAACCCATCAGGCTGTTCTGGGGAGATGTTAAAAGTTGGTAGAATCTGGGGAGGTTTTCAATAAAAAATAAATGTGAGATTTTTATGTTTCTTCCATTCCAAAGTAAAGGGACAAACTATTTCAGAATGTATATTAAGAAGAGAACAAGCACACAATGTTTAGCCAAGTGGAAGGGGATTGTGGCTGTGGAATATGAATCAGTTTTGGGGACTGCAGGTTGCTTTTTCTGCTCACACTCTCGAGACGCCTTTTCTCCACCTCCGCTCAAGAGAACAAGTAGGGACACAACTTCTAACATTTTTTTTGATTGTTATTGAAGAAACTTTTGGTACAGCAGCTGACATGAAATGTGTTAGCTGCCTACTTCTGCAGAGATGCACAGTGAACTTCACCACCACGCTCTGAGCTGAATTAAATCGTCTGCCAAAAGCAGGCAAACTTCTCCAGACAATCTGTTATTTGACACACTGCAACCAGGAAGGGCTGTTGTACCATCTGCTCCGTATGAAAGTGCAGGGGACATGTTTGACATGGTTTCTAAACTTAGCAGTGAGCCAGAGTCAACATTCCTACAGTGGGGATCCCCTCGAAGGAATTCTACCAACAGCTCTCGCCCTTTTGGCTTTGTGTCCAAGAGCCAAGAAAATCCCCTTCCCCACGTCCTTCACTGCACTTCCACATGTCCTTCACTGCACTTCCACACAGACTCAGGAGAATTAAATGTCTTGAAACGTTCACTGAGGTCAAACCCGGGGCTTTTCAAGTTCTCTAACAGTACTGGGGTGCAAACCGGGNACTCTATAACCTTGAAGGCCCTGGCAGCACAGAGAGAGTCCAGGCAAGAACTGAGTTGTTAACCCCCTCGCTACCAGAGCAGCAGAAAACCCCCTAAACCATAACAACCGGGCAGGTGTTTGAGTACAGAAATCACATGCTTGAGTTCCTCTTACCTCAGACACACCACTCTGGACAAGTCCTGCTGTGGGGCCTGATGGAATTGTCCCCAGAACAACCTCCAGGCTTCTCTCACGGTCACTCCTGCCAAAGGCACCACCATGACAGTCTTTCTTACACAGGACACAGAGTGCACAGGGAGCAGAGCTGAGGGATTTCTTACACAAACCTCATTCTGGAGGAGTCTGATCTGCTGAGATTTCCCAAACTGCCCTATTAAACATTTTCCTGCCCAAAAGGGAACACATCCAGACAATCTACACGCAGGCACACGTGCCTCAGCTGCCTTGCATCAAAAGGTAAAACAGGGAAGGCAAATTACCTCGGTCCTGTGATCTGGCTGTAACTGTGGCTCCCTAGCACAGTCAAAATGCTATCTGCTGGCTTTGATAGTTTTTCAGGGTTGGAAGAAGGATAAAGGCATTCTTCCTACATTTTAAATTCTTACACACAGCAGCCAGCTGGTGTTTCCACTGGGTTTTTTTTTCACAGCTTTTTTGCATTTCAAATGACTCCTCCAGCAGATACCGCCCAGTGACACCCTGGCAGCTCAGAGCACAGACCCTACAAAAAGGAGCTGTTTGACCACCTGTGGCAGCAGCACAAGGGGCAGGAAAACCAAAGCACTGAAATATGCAGGGGGAAGAACACACAGAAAGACTGAGGTTGTGAATTGAGGTTATTTTGTGCATCATTTGAGTTGGTGCATGCAGGAAAAAAACACCTGACTCCACCTGTGCCAATATCATAACTGAGTGTGGCCCAAACTATCTAAACTCATTATTTCACAAAAGGATCACATTCTTTAGATGTGTCCAGGGTCAATCACATGGTTGCAATAATATTTCTACTAAAAACATCCGCAGCAAGAACTGCTTTGATACTTGGTGCTGTTTTACACTGTGCATTTTATTTTCCCTGGCTCTGGGCCCTCCAAAGTCTGGCTGGTGCTGTGCTCGTGGACTTTGAAAGGTTTATTGTGTTCTCTGGCCTGGGGCTGGCACCTGGATTATGTGACATCATAATGTGACATCACATTATGTGACATTGACAGGCACAAACTGGACCCCATAATAATAATAAAACAAAAGGGTTTGGGTTTGATCCCCACATGGGAAATTCACCTCAGAGCTGGACTTGATGATCCCTGTGGGTCCCTTCCGACTCAGAACATCCTACACTATTTTTTTTCCTCCAAAGTAACATTTTAATGTTTTCCTTATTAAAATATTGACAAGGGGAAAAAAATGACTTGTGTAAGGACTGGCAATGGCCTTTAGTCTTGGGGGAAGTTTCAGCAGCCTGTGAGAGAAAGAGCAGCCAGATCCCTTCATAGAGACACGAACACACCCTTTGAGCTCATGGAGAGGAGTAATTTGAATTAGCTGCAAATTTGTGTAATTACAGTAAGAAGTCTTGCTTTTCATTAACTGAGAGCAAAAGGAAACAGGTTACCTGTAACATCTGACAACAGTAATATCTAAATACCTGTATTTTTTCCTCCAGTATCATCAGATGGTGTGGGTTGGAAGGGACCTTGAAGATGACCAAGTTCCCACTCCCCTGCTGTGGGCAGGGACACCTTCCCCTAAACCAGGTGCTGGAACATTCTCTGTAGCTCTGCCACTTTATATTCATTAGTAAAGCTATGGCAAGGTTGCGACTGTGTCTCAGGAGTAAACAGTGCACTTGTGTACACCAGACTATGGAGTGGGTGTCTGCATGATGGATTACAAAAATTCCACAGCATTCTTTAGGAATTAAACACAGACTCTTTACCAAAGTGCTGGGAGACATCGAGTGTGTTATAAATTGGCTCTCAGCATAAAAAGCAGATTAAAACATGAATTCTCAGTCTCACTATGTTGTTGATTCAAGCACATGAACTCTTTTTCCCCCTGTATGTTTTCAAAGGAATGACTTGTGTATAACAGGTGTTAGGAAGGGACTATGACCCTTCCTTTTACTAAATATCAAGATCTGCACTGCCCCTGCCAGAAACCCGCACTGCACTTATTTGTGCCAGAGGAGTGGGCCACAAAACTCAGCACACACAGAGAAAAACCCAAGATTCCTTGAGCAGTAACAACCATCTCAGCAGGGCAGCACCAGCTAATCCTCCCACCAGTGGCTGCCTGAAGTCCAAGCGTGACCCCCCCCTCTAACCCAACACTTGCTGGGGGAGCTCAGTGCCCCCAGATGCTGCATTTTCCCCCTGTAACAAGCTAATTCCTGGTGTCCAAGGGATGGGGCTCAGGGCAGTTTCAGAGCTCTGGCCCCAGCAGTTGAGCACTGCCACCATTTTCTATCTCAGGATCTTCCTGGGCTCTGGGATCCAGAGACAGACACAACAAATTCTCATCTGTAAATGTCAGCACTCGAGCTCTGGTTTCCTGTTAACACACAGATGGAGGATCAAATGTCAGAGTCACTGATGACAGGAAATTAAATCGGTTTAGATGGAAGCCAGAATAAGAAATAAAAGAAGAGTCTTGGTATTAATTGTGTCTCCAGTTTTATGCAAGATGACATAATTCTAAGGTCAGGGAGGTGTGGAAGGAGTCGTGATTTAAATCCCCCAAGACTGAGGGTGACAGCTAACACAAATTGCAGGTGGCTTTGACACATCCAGAGGGAGAGGCTGGGATGCCTGGGGATGAGTCTCAGAGGGGTGTGAGAGCCCTGCAGCACAGCTGGGCTGGCAGAAGGGGTGGCAGCTGAGCTCCACTCCTCCACCCATGATGCAGGAGCCAGCAGCCATCCACCTCTCCCCGGACACAGTGTGGACAGGGAGCCTCTCCTGCCTCACTCAGGGACTGGAATTCCTGCTGGTGACAGGTGACAGCAGGGCTGCAACAGGCTGGAGCAATCGGCTCAGCAATGAGGTGAGAGCATCTTTCTCCAGCTGTTTCTCCCCCTGCTCCTGCACAGCCTCCCCTTGTTCTGAGCTCCTTGTCCATCCCGGAGCAGAAGAGCAGTGAAACATTTATCAAACGCCTCAGTTCAGGTTTCATTGGTGCTGCCTGCTCATTTGGTGGCCAATCCAAATCTGACAAGCACTGGCCACCTCTTTAAAGCAGGTTTTGAACTGGGGCTTCAAGTGTGCCTCAGACTTCACCCCTCTGGTCCCCAGAGTGACTCACAAGCAGGAAAAGGGAGGAGGTTGCAATAACAACTTCCAAATTCACCTTTGGGAGCCAAGAACCTGGAGCGCAGAATAAACACACCTTGCACTCCTTGGCAGCATTAGAGGAACCAAAAGGCACAAAACTGCAGGGTACACTGGCTGTGGACACGCAGTATTTAAAGTTACTCAGGCTGCACATGTGAAACATCACATAATTGAATACACAATGTTAACACAGCGAGTGCCAGACAAGTTCCTGCACAGGAACAGTGGCAGACAGGGCTGGGAATCCAAAAATCACACCATGACAAGCTAGAGGAGAAAACAAATAAGGTCAAGCTCTTGGCTTTGTTCTTCAAGTTTCTTTGGTCTTGTACTTGGAATACAAGCAATAGAGAACCCTCATGGTAGTCTTCATATCGCCATTCACAATATCTGTGGAGACACAAACCAGGCACAACAGAACCAGATGGGAAGTATTAGCAGTCCCTGGAACAGAAAGAGGCTGCAGCTGCCAAAGAATCTCCCACCTTTCCCCAATCGCAACGTGAACTTGGACAATTTGTTTGCAGCAAGATGCAAAACAGGAGCTACAGAGCTCGAAAACTAATTATTTATTGAATGAACTTGAGGCAAAAGGACTTTGCTGGCACTGTCTTGCTGTAAGACAGGGTAAATAATGCACAGTAAGAAATAAACCTGCACCAGCAGAAAACAGAGTAGATAATTTAATAGCTTTAGTTTTATGATTCTTCTATGTCAGGAATTGTGTTGGGAATTACCTGACACTTTTGTTTTTTTGGTAGCAATATAGGTTGGACTAGATGATCTTCAAGGTCCTTTCCAGCCTTATCTATACTGTGATACTGTAATATTTCCATGGTGCTTTGTTGCCATTTTTGTTTCTTTTCATTTACTTTTCCAGCTCCCGTGTCCTGCTCTTGTATCTAATAATTGCACTGCACGAGGGGAACCGATTTAGAGGGTTTGCTGTTCCTCTTACACTGCTGTGAGTCACTGGGAGAAAGAGGAACAGTGAGACACTGGAACAGACTAAGTACCCTAAACACTGATGGTGATGAGAGCAGTCACTTGGATGTGGGAGATAAACTCGCTGCTAATGCTCTGCAACTTTTTATGAGGCAGGAAAGCAGCTTTCCCTGCAGCTCAGCTTGGTGTAATTTCCCTGGGAGCTGTCACTGGTTTAAATCTTTCACAAATACTGAATTACTAAACAGTTTAAGTTCAGTGTAAAGCGACTAAACTTATAATGACCTAACTTTTTTTTTTTTTTAGTATGGAAATAATGATTGTTCAAAACAAGTCTTATTACCAGCAACTGTTCACTCTGCACGAGGAACAACCAGGTAATGAAATGTGTCAGACCTGCTGGCTGCAATTACTCTAATTTTTGCTAAGCCAGGTTATTTATTAGCAGTTCTATTCCAGAGCAGTTGGAATGTCATGACTCACCTTCAGAGCTCACAGGAAAATTCAGAAGACCTCCATCTGCGAGCAACTCCAAGGCAAGATGAACATTGTGGAGCTGTTGGAGAGAGGCATTAATACAACAGAAAATATTAAAATATTTTCTACCCAGCAGTGCAGAGGCCAGAAGGTTTGCAAAAATATTTCTCTAGTAGCTAAAGATACTGATTCATAAATATGTACTCATATTCACCTCCTTAGTTTTGATGGAGTGCTCTTCAGAATTTCTACCAATTATCATATAAAATTAGACGTAAAAATCCATCTCCAGTGGGCAGAGGAATCCATTTATTAAAAATAGACCTTGCATGGGGAAGACTTGTGTTAATGGATGTTTCCATGGGGAAAACAGGCCAGACTCATAACTGGCTCCAATAGATGCAGGGAGTTTATTTCTGGGGGGTTTTAACAATGCCCATATGCTTAAACACATTTGGAACAAACAAAAAAATATGTAAGGAAAAAGTTCTCTGTATTTCATCCAGATTAGAAATCTCCAGTTCAGCTGCATTTGTGAAGTTCCTGCTGTACCATATAAAGGTGTCTATACACAGTATAGATTATATCCTGAATAATAAGATTATGTCCTTAATAATCCTTGATAATACTCATTAGGAATTCAACACATCTATGAATGAAGGATGGGGCTTTTCCCTAAGTTTTCCTCACTGTTTTTGCCTCCCTCCCCCAGATGAAAACAGCATCACACACACACCACCAGCAGCAGCTGTGAGTGATTTTTCCAGTTGTTTCCCTAAAGAAGCAGCAGAGGTAAAAGGGGCACATTTCCCTCCCTGGAATGCAGAGTTCACACAGTTTTGATAAGCACAGGGGCCCTCCTTCATCGTCATCTTCACCTGCTGCCTGCACAAAGTTCACCCCTCATTTCAGCCATATTTTCACATTTTCACACCCAGAGCTGGGCTGCTTGACAGTTACCTGTAAAGTTCATTTTTTTTTTTGGCAACAAACACCCCCCAAAACTGCCATAAATCCACCTCCACGCAATGTTGTCTTCTTGCACCTTTAGGCTGATCTCCAGGTTCAATCATGGAACAGTTTGGGGTTAGAAGGGACCCGAAGCCTCCTCTGCTGCTGGTTTCCTCAGCCCTCCTGCCCTCCCTGTCTCTTGCTGCTATTTTCTCCCCTCCCTGCAGCTCCTGGAGTGAAGCTCTGATCATCCAGCTGTCCCTTCAGCCTGAGTGGAGCAGATCATGACAGTGCCTGTGGCTGTCATCACTTCAGCAACACAAACGAGGTCTTTTACATCTCAGCAAAGGTTCCATCTCCCTCCTTTGCTGCACCAATTAATGTCTACAATGACAGGCAGTTACAAAGCACAGGGGAACTGAGAGACATTCCATGGACAAGTGACAGCTGAACTGTGGCCCATCAGTATTTTTAGTGATGGTGTCGTCCCACTTTTCATCTCCTAACAACATCAGAGGAGAAACAAATGTTAAATACCACTCTGGCAAACTGTTGAGCAGCAAATCCAGCACTGGGAAGTAACTTTGCTCAGATGGAATTACTACAGGGTAAAGAATTGCAATGAAGGACTCAACCCCACCATCAGGGATAGGCAGGGCAGGAACTAGAAAGTCTGAGCTCTGATTTGTACCTGAATTTTAGGGCTACACATCTCATTTCTAGAGAGAAATAGGACTGAGCCACAAAGAAAAGTTATCTGTGAAACTTTAAATGAGAAAATATTCATTTAATTCCTCTGGAATAAAGTTAATGGAAACGTTAACAATTTCTTTCCAAGCCAATGGACCAGAACAAAGGGTTTTGAAAACTAAGTGGAGGAGAAAGGGAAGAAAAACAACTCCAAGGAAATGCTTTTATTATCCCAGAATCCCAGAATATTCTGAATTGGAAGGAACACACAGGGATCATCTGGTCCAACACTCAGCCCTGCACAGGCCTATTATGTTTGATCCAACCCCTCAAAACATGTGTTCATAAAAACCCAAAACAAAACTGATTTTCCCCTAATACCTGAAGCAGTTACCAACCGACAGCAATGAAATTCTGACAAGACTTGAACCTGGGTCCCAAACAATTGTGCTTTTAAGCATTTTGGATCAGAGCCCCATGGGAATATTTATTCATTAATGCAGGACTTCTGAGAATTTCCATCAGAAGGAAGTAATTCCCCAGGAAATGAGCTGTGGTAAGGCTGGGAATCAGATGAAAGCTTCCTCTGTGTGGGGAAGCTGTAATGCAAACCACGCCAGAGGAGAGATTTCTTTCTCAGGCAGCTCTCAAGCAAAAGAGGATTTGACACATATCACCTTCAGGAATCTGAGCAGAACCCAGCAAAAACAGCTCCAGTTTCAAGATTTTCAGAGCTGCTCGGTGACCCAAATGAAAACCCCGCTACCCACACCAGAGACAATGTGAAAATATCTCAGATATCTCAGAATATATCACCATTGCAGCCCTGTGGAGGAGGCAGCCCAGCACACGCTCCCTTCTGGCTGGTGACAGCTTTTACTTCAAAAACACTGATGAAATCTGCCTGGGGGATGTTGAAAAAGCTGCCAAGCAGGTCTGCCTGGAGGGAGGGGGGGGTTACAGCTCCCATCCTGCAAGGAGGAAAGGATGTAAAACTCCCAAGAGCTCTGCAAGCAGAAGGGGCCTGTAAAACGTTCTGGTCACGGCTTGACTTTCAGGACAGCACAAAGAAACCCACAGGGATGCAGTTCTGCTCCACGAGGTGTGACATTGCAGGACAGGCTTGGAGGCGACAGCAGAACAATTCCCTACCACACTGACCCTCTGCATTCCACCTGGAAGCCTGTGTGTGCCAAAGGCCAGGGCAGTTGCTTGCCTCCTCTCAGACACTGACCTGTTCCCAGGTGTTCCAACAGCACCGAACACGTGTTTGTGCTGTCCCAAACCACCCTGCAGGTGTGTGACTTCCGTGACATGCAGGATGTTTCATGCCTCAAGCTGCAGGTAATGATGGAACAACACCTACCATCTCCGTGGTGCTGGCTGGAGTCAGGAAGAAATTCCTTAAATTCAGAAAGTAACCCTCCAGTTGTCCAATTAAGATAAGCAGGATTACTCCATCTGAAAACTAGAGGAAGAATGGTCTTAAAATTATCTGGCTTTAGTGAGTTATCCCAATAAATGCCACTCTAGCAATAAAGGAATTTAAATGTTACTCTGGCAAGCAGACAGTAATGACTCAGCTGCCTCAGCCCCTTCCACAGTGACCTTTGTGTTTAGGTAGATAAGGCTCCCAAATTCATTTTAGTGACATTAGGACTTCATAAAAGGACAGTTATAACTAAATAAAACTCCTGGTGGTGAAAGGAAACACCCAAATGCCTCACGAAACACACTTTACCTGAGATTCAATGTCTTTCACGTTCAGTCCTAATTTTCCAACATGTTGGTTGACAAATTCCAAAAATACCTGAAGAGAACAGAAGGGGAGGAGAGAGGGAAAGAAAATAACTTTCAGTGGAGATGCATTTTTTATGTTTTGCCTAACGGATTTTGATGTCTACTAGGAAAAGTAAATTACCTGTTTGACAG
Source organism: Pitta sordida (assembly GCA_013390025.1). Taxonomy (NCBI): domain Eukaryota; kingdom Metazoa; phylum Chordata; class Aves; order Passeriformes; family Pittidae; genus Pitta; species Pitta sordida. The sequence goes on from WEKX01015419.1 coordinate 83,107, forward strand.
CATCCAGTTTATCTGGAGCACAGCTGAATAATTCATCAAAGGCATCATCTCCTGTATCAAAACAACACTAATTGGTTTCATCCTCAATAAATGTCAGATCCTAAGTTTAATGTGGCTCCAGATCGAGAAAGGGATTTGCAACTTGTAAGTCAAAGTTGTGGGGAGGGGTCCTGCTTTTGTATTTACTATTATTTGTATTTGTTAGTGTGACAGGCTTCCCTTCAGCCTGACTACCTCAGGAAAAACAATTCCCTTCACATTCTGTTCTGGCATTTCCACCTGCAGAGGTTCTCAGGATTTCTGCTGCCACCAGCCTGAGCAATGGCCAAATTTATCTCTTTTCAGTGATGGCTTTTTTAATCCTGAACCTCTGGGTTTAAAGCTCTTCTTCTCTGCTCCCAGCATTTTTATTTTACTGCTTTCCCCCACGCCAGTCACATTAAATTTGCCAAAACCCAGCCCCATTTCCTTCAAAAAACCCACAGGTTTGAAGACACTGAAAATTCCTCTGAGAATTTAGGGACCTGAATAATGCCCAGTGCTGCCACCCAGTTTAAAGCAGGCACAGAGCTGGTGCCAAGAGAACTACCATGAGTCTAAAGCTTTCCAAGGAAATAAGATTCATGGAAGCCCCTGGGAATGCCCACCCTCACCTCCATTTTCTGCCCAGGACCCATCTCCTCACCCCACCACAACGGTGGTTAAAGCACAGACATCTGAAACCCCCCTAAAAACGAAGGGCACTCTGGCAGCGTTAATTAAGTCATTATAATTAACTAATTAAGTGGAGAAGCAGTTTCTGCAGCACAGGAAAGCAGAGGCAGCTTGCTGAAGGAAGTTTCCTCCCAGACCGCAGCACAAGGACAGCCATTTCGTGAGGGGGTTCCCTCAGGTGTCTCTGCTCCCCCTGCTCAGGAGCAATGCCAGGGAACAGGGGAATCACCAAACAAATCTCTGAGCCACAGCCCGAGGCCTGCAAGCATCGGGCAAACTAGAGAGCCCTCTCCTGGAGCCAGGCTTTGGGACTCCTCTTCGTGTCAAAAACAGAGAGAGAGCACTTGGAAGAGGGAATTGCAGATCTCTTTTCCAAGCAGAACCAACCGACTGAAAGAAATGCCTAATTATGCTTGTTTTGCTTGTTTTTCTTTCCCCCCTTTCTTTTTCCACAATTTCAGCCCACACTAAAGAACACTCGGTGGAATAAGTGATAAATACATATTAAGTGATATAGTTTGCACCTCTGCAAAGGGTGAAAATGTTAAAAGAAAGGGCACAGCAGGGAGTTAAAATGGTCGCCTTGGTCCTGTGGGGATGGAGTGTGTCCCTTTGCAGCAAGGAAGAGCAGCTCCCACTGGAGCCTGAGCAGAGCTCACACCTTCTGCAGCCTCTGTGCACGTGGATATTTCTCACCTCAGGTGTTTCACAGCCCTGAAAAGCCCTAAAAACCTCTGGGGACATTGGTTTTACTGAGCTGCCATCAGCACATTTCAAAATCTCCTTTGCAAACTGTGGAAAGGGAAGTATATTGGAACTGGTAGCAGTGAGAAGCACAATTCCAAAGCCTTTATGGTCACACATAGTTCCATAAATCCAGGACACATTTTGCCCCCAGACGTGTCTCTCCTGGCTCATCAGCTCTGCATTTCCTGCCCCAGCTCCCATCTGCTGCCTGTAATCCAAGGGCAAAGTGACCACCCAGGCTCCAAACTGCTCTGTGCTGATGTGAACAGCCATTAACAGCAGACATTTGGAGGAAAACACTGGGAAAAAAAAATCCCTGAATCTCCATCAACTCTGATTTTATCATGAGGTAAAAATGGAGCAGGACATGGTGTATAACAGCACACAGTAATGAAACACTGAACTTGGCACTCACTTGACTCTGCTTCTGTGTTCTCTCTGAAAGTGCAATAAAAAGGCAAGAATTAGAAAAATCATTCAGCAGAGCTAATCTTATCCCAAGCAAAGCTTATCTGCTATCTTGTGAAGCAGGAGATAGAGCTCCAAGTGCCATTAACTTCATGTCAGAGTGACTTTCCAACAGACATTTTGAAGTACATTTATATCTGCACAGGCTCTTGGAAGCATTTGAGACTTTAACTGGCCCACAGACCAATGAACATTTATTTTATGAGCACAATCCTTAATAACCTCTTCCAATAAGCTGAGTTTGAAGATGTCCTAGCATATAAAAATGACAGTAGGAAAATCTGCTTGGCAATCTAAGCCACAGAAATAATCATGTATAAAGAAAGGTTTTCTAATAATAATACTGAATCTAAAGAGGGTTAAAAAGAAGGAAAGAAAGCAGAGACACAGCTCCCATGCACAGGCCTGCCTGGGTTTACAACCTTTTGTCATCATCCTGATCCCAGAAACACACCCACAATATTTCTTTTCTGATTCACAGTGCACAAACCAGACACGTCCCCCTCTTACTTGCTTTCTGTGATATATTCCACTGCATTTTCTGTCTTTAGTCCTCTGGAGGTGTTCTGTAGAAAGGACAATAAACAATTCTGTGTTTGCCACACACACACACACACACAGATATTTACCAGCAGTAATGAGGCTTGCATGACCTGTTTGGTGCCTGAACTGATTTCCAGAGGACATTTCTGCATTGAGTCCAGTACAATTAGCACAGGCACTTGGAGAGGTTGAGACACACTCTTGCCTTGTGCCATGGCACATGAATCCCCTCTGCAGAGGACTTAGGTTTGCTGGAATACCCAGATTTAGGATGGCAACTCTCACTATTTCTGAAGCCACTTGGGATCTTTTCTTACATCCTTGTGTCTTTTTTTCCCCTCTAGATAGTTCTTAGTACTCCACAAAGCATCAAAAAACATAGTGCTTCACCCAACTGACAGCCTGAAGAGTAAAAACTCCCTTCCCCTAAGGAAAGAAATGCTCAGCCTTAAACCAGTGTCATGATTTAGGAGTGCAGGCTTCTATTTTAAAACATTTACAGGCAGTAACAGCAGAATTCCTTCTTTACAGAGATAAACAGCTGCTTTCAGTTTGGACCATTTTATTGATCAAGGAAGAGAAACAAAAGTGTTTCTCCCCTTTCAAAGATAGGACTGAACTGAAAACTAATTTAATCCAAAAAACCTCAGGAATTGGAGCCAATTAAAAGGTAGGGTTCACAGGAAATACAAGGATCTCTTTCACAGCTGCACACACACTACTCCCTCATTCTGAGCAGGGTGTCCTGGTGAAACACCTACTGGAACAAACACTGGAACTGGAAATACCTCAATGGTGATTGTCTCCACCTGAACGTTGGGAGGCAGGGCCAGGCTGGGATCGAAGTGCTTTGCTATTGCAACCAGGAGGTGCAGTGTGCTCAGCAGGTCCTTCGCAAAGATTGCTGCTCCATGGAAACAAAGGAAACCATGTTCAGTGTGCAAAACAAGGCAGCTTCACCCCAACATCAGCAATCCCCAGGGGGCAGAGGATCCCAAAGCCATGGAGGGTGATTTAACATTACAATTAGATCCCTTTTGTGAGATGTGCACCCAGACACTGAGGGCTGGTGGGTGATCCACACTCAGAGGAGGCAGACTCAGAGGCTCCTGCCTCACTTTTGATGCAACTGATAATTGAAAACAGGCTGTTTGTTACTGTTCTGGCAGCCCTTGGCCTCCAGCAGCCTCCAGCCCCGTGATGGATCATCTCCAGTTTCATTTTGCACCTACATTCCACACTCCACCTCAGCTGACTCCCTTCCAGCTGCAAACACTTGGCCACCGCCTCCAGAATCACAGAGAGTTTCTGTCGCTGCTTTTTTTCTGTCAGTGCAATCTTGTCAACGTCCAGCTTGAGAGATCCCAGGTTTTCTGACAGATTCCACAGGAATATTATAACACCATTGTAGGGAAATAAATAAAAATAAATGAGAAATATAAAACAACAGCAGAAGTATTGCTTTAAACGTTCCGCAACGCTTAATAGCTTTCACAGCCCCACATCCCACAGCTTTGTTAAAACTCCTGTGCCAGGAAAGCCTCAGTAAAATCAGTGAAGCTCTGCAAAAAGGAGAGGACTCATCATCCCCCAGCCCCAGCACTCTGCATTCCTCCTCTTCCTAGCGGATGCTGCAAGAATCCTACGAGTGAATCTTTCCTGAAGATGGAAAGATGATTTGAAAGACATCTCCAGTGAAAGGGGAAAGAAAAATGTAGTAGGGACAGTAAACCTAAAGCTAAGCAAGAAAACATATACATTACAGTGCTGATTCCACACAGTGTTTTAGGCAACACCACAAGTCACATTTGTGCTCCTGGCTTATGAAACCCTCTTTCCTTTCAGCAGGAGAAAATCCAGCCACTCTGAATTTCACACTTCAAAGTGCAAGACCATTTTATTATGTCAACCAGCAAGTGAAAGGTCTTTCTTAGAAGTAACATGTCACCACAATAGTGGATCCCTGGGCATTTGCTCAGAAGTGCAATTATCCCCCCAGCCAGGGAAGGCAGACCTTGGCACGTCACTGGGATTTGTAAGGTGTATTCCCATGATGTGTCAGAGAACTGAACCCCAAGGAGCAGCTCACCCAAGAGATGATGAAGCACCAGCCCATCAAACAGATCCTCTTCCAGACTTTTAACCACGATGTGTTCCTCTTTCAGGGTTCTGTTAATCCATTCAATCAGGGCCTGCCGAGGAAAACAAAGCAGCTGCAGTTCCATTCCTGTCCTTCAAACAATACCTCACCACCTTTCTCTTCAGTCCCTTATCCCACATCTTGGTTTGCTTTCAGCCCACACTTCCCTTGTGGGTCTGGCTGTTTTTTAAAGGGATATTTCTCAGTTCTTCCTAATTTCCAAGTGAGGTATGTTCCTGTGAGTTCTGTAGCAGTGGGAGCCAGACCCCAATTCCATTTCCTGCACAGTGCCCACCCTTCTCACCCCTGCCCTCACCACACATCACAGAATTCCCACAAACTCAAGCCCCAGGCTTTGTTTGTAAGAAAAGAGGCTTCACTCACTCTGTAGATTGTTCCTTGTACTCAGTCACATTATCATCACCCTCCCCCCTTCCTCTCCTATATGAATTTTATTTTTCTTTCTGTTCAATGCCCGAATACCTTTCTGGGGCCTTCTCCCTGTCTGAGTGAGTGTCTGGATTGTGTCACCCCTGTGACTTAAGCCAACATTAACAAACATTTAAAGATTGTTCAGGAAAAAACAAATTTAAAGTCTGAGATGTTTGAAACTGCCCAAGAAATGACAGTGTCTGAACTGAGAGAAGCTGTAACAGGAATATTCCAGAGCAGAAAGCTCTGCTCCCCAGCTAATGCTGGCAGCACTTTAGAGGTGCCAGTGGGCAATATTTAGAGGCTTTTTTCATTCCTTAGTTCTGCAAAGCCACCTCAAAATGAAAAGGCAGCGAAGCAGTCCTTTTCCCCAGGGGGATCCTTGGCTTCCCTTGTTTTTCCCTGCAGACACCTCCCTGTCTCCATCCCTGCTCTAGAGAGGCATCAATCCTTTAGATGAAGATGATGATCAGTGGTCACCCAGAGGGCTGTGCCTCCCTCAAGACTCAATTTCCACCTCCACATCATCCACAGAAAATAAATTAGACAATGAAGAACATTATTTCAAGAATCTCTGTCAGGGAATGGATTAAGCACCGAATGAAGCTCACAGAAATCTTTATAAACTGAGGAAAACTCTTCATTTTTGGCAACGTGGAAAGAGCAAACCCAGTGTTTCCATAGACAACATAATTGCATTTTGCAGAACCACCTTTCAGATTTTCTCTGCTGTATAAAAACATTGTGAAAGCCTGACACAAAAATCAAATCTTTTTGATCAAATGTGCACGAAAACATAAGAGAGAAACACACCTATCCACAGATTTATGGAAGCCACATTAACACCTACACCAGCACAAAGCTTGAGCTACTTATCGTAATATTTAGAAGCATTTTAGCATCTCCATAAGAGAGGTGCCACTTTCTTCCAGGAAACCTCAGTGTGTGAGGGTTAAAAAATACACTAAAAGAAGCAGTACCAGTTTTAATTCTTCCAGTCTGGGATTGTTGCTTGAGGTCGGTTTTATGAGTTTCTTCTTCTCACCTATGGGAGGAAGGAAAATCAGACATGACTAATGCACGCTGGTGGGATCAGTTGGATATTCTATAACCGCCACATGTAGAAACACTATCTTGTTTTATTTTAACTGATTTTTTATGAAAAGGAAAATGGTTTATCAGAAGGGTTTAATTCAACTCAGTAAGATCTAGATGGATGATTCTGCAAAGAGGAAAACAAAAGCTGGTCAGGTCCCTTCTGTGTGAAATTTAAATTTCATTTAAAGAACCAGCTGTGGGTTGTCTCCTCACACTCTGCCTCCAAAGCCTCAGCAGCCCAACTGCACACACAGAGAGCTGAGAAACCCACTGCTGGAAAATACACAATCCGTTGGTGCTGCACGTTTTCTGGTCGGTTTTTCAGGTGGTTCTTTGGGCCTCTTCTGTCCCAGTTCATGAAGTACTTACCTCTGGCAATGACATCCTCAGTCAGGAACTGCTCGAGTGTAGAAGGCTGTGTAAACACATTTAAGAAGTCTGCATCCATCCTGGCAAACTGACAAAAAAATGGGGGAAAAGGAACATGAGTAAAGGTGTGTGAAGAACAAAATTAGTGCTAAGAGGAAAACTAACAAAACAAAGGGGTTTTTTATCAGTTACTATTTCATGACCACTGGATTGCTTAAAAAAATTTTGAAAATATATTTAAATCTATGTAAACAAAAGAAGCTAAAGTCAATTTTCACTTTTTCTGTTAATCATGGTCAGAAGTGCATTATGAACATGTATTTTAACAAGCTGGGAATATTGATAGAAAATAGCAATTGGATGCTTTTGCACATCGATCTGGTAAATCAAATTGGCACAAAGCTGCCACCAAGGCAGCAGGAGAAAGGGTTGTGAGGGAATTAATTTCATCATGGTGGCTGCAAAACTGAGTGCTATCTCTAAAAAGGTGCTTGATAAAATCAGATAGAAGAAATTGAGTCATTTAGTGCCCGAGGAACAACTGAACTGCGTGAGATAAGACTGCCCTGAGAGAGAGAAGTTAATTAATACAGAGCAAACTGAGGACAACTCACTTTTGAATGATGTCTCTGACAGCTGTGACGCCTTGGGAAGTCCTGCTCCTCGTGGTAATCGTCTGTGCAAACTACAATTTGCACTCAACTCAGCTTTGCTGCAACACTCAGTAGTGTCTCTCCTATTTCCTCTATCTGCAGCTCCAAGGGAGGTGTGCTGCCTGCCACATTCCTTGGGCTCTTCAGCCAAGGACCCCAAGGCATCAGAAGCCACTCCAGTCCTGAGTGCCAAGTCAGAGTGTTAAAATTGCTGCCCTGGGTTAGACTAACTTGCCTCTGCACCCAGAAGCAGAACTTTAGAGGGGGGTAAAAGAACCTCAAAAAAACCCCTCAAAAAGCATAAGCAGAGCAAGATACTTCCCTAAAACACTTCAGCAGGCTGCAGCCCAGCCTTCCTGAACCAGAACTGGGGTTCTGGGCAGTAGAAGCTGTGAATGCATTCAGAATATATTGAACAGGTGCCTCTCACAGCACTCAGCAGCTGAAGAACTGAGAAAGCACAGCCTGCAACTCAGTTGTCCTGCACTGGGAAACCACCTTTGGTCGTCCTGGCTGCCCTTTTCTGAGCTCTCTCCAGCAGATCCCAGCCTTTCTGGAGGGCCAGTTAGCAGACCTGCCCACCTGCAGCATTCCCAGTGCTCTCCATTCCTCTCCTCCCAGTTCCTCACACTCTTTGCCTCTTTGATCCAGCTGACACTTAAAGGGATCTATCTATAATACCCCCCAAGCAGCAACACACCATCATTTATCTGTGCAGCCAGCACCTGTTTCACCTCTCATCTATCAATATTGATTTCCCACAGGCCTTTCAGAGCCTGAGGACCGTGGTTCTTTAACATTTAATAGTCCCAGTGCTCATTACTGATAATTAACATTCCCAAGCAGTCCTTCATGTGGCAGGAGGCTGGGTGCAGGCAGCAAGGGGGGACGTTTTTCCCTTTCAAGGGGGAATATCCTGCAGGAACAAAATTAAATGGAATGTGCCAGGGTTTGGACACCTTGGGTTGGCTGTTCAATGAGAAGCAGGAAGGGATGCAAGAGCCTGTTCTCATGTGCAACTTTCCATGTTGGCTGCAACCAGGCCCTGCGGCCCACCAGTTAAACTGATGTAGAGGCATTATTTATTATATTATTTAATTATTGACTAAGGATATGACTTTCTTTGGTCAGGAATGAGGCTACTGCACAACCTTGCAATGCCACAATGACAGAAGAACAACAACTAGTTCCCCAGTTGGGTGAGAGCAACTCACTTTCCCCCCGTGAGACCTCACAGTCTCCCAGATATCCCCGAGGTACAATATGAAGAATTAATGACCAGACGAAGCCTCTGCCTTACAGAGTACCTGCAGAAAGTACACAAGGCACTCACCAATGCTACCCCACCATTTCAGCTGCTTTATTTCCTGCTTGAAAAGACAAAAAGCCCTACTCTGCATCAGCTCAAACATCTCTCAAACAGTTGTCTCGATCACACAAAGGAGAGAACAAAACTCAACTGGGAATGTTAATGTTAATACATAGTAATATTTCTGCCTCCAGAAACTAGAGTTAATAAGCAAATCAGGAAAAACGCACCCGGTTTAAAACTTACTTTTACTTCCCTCTTTAGTGCCAGACTCATTTTTGCTCATGTAGCACGAACAATCCACACAAAAGTCTTACACAGTTAAGGAAGGAGCCCCTTTTGCCCAAACTTACTCTTCTCGCCAGCAGCTCTTCCAGGTGGGATTTCTGCGGAGAGGGGCCTGAGCCCGCGGGGAGCACACGGGGTGTGAGGGGAAGCTGTGCTGTGACTGCTCCTAAAAATGAAACCACTCAGATCCGGAACTTCATTGTCCGTGTGCTCGGGCCCTGCTGCAGACCAAAACAAACAGAAACACAAACGCAGGAAACATGCAACTCCTGAGACACCAGAGGGAGAAAGATACCATCACCCTTGCCTGGCACTAGGCTGCTGCTGCTATTCCTCCCCTCTCATATCATTGATTTAAGATGAAACCCCTCCTCACTTTCCCTGGACATGTCCTGTTCAATTTGCTGACCCTCCCAGCTCTGCAGTCCTCCACGAAGCCCCAAAGGGGACAGCAGAGACCCACATTAATGAAGCTGCTCTAACACCGTCACTGACTCCTGTGTTTAGACAAGAATGGACAACATGGGATGAAGGAAAATGGGCTGGAACCAGATCTCCAGCTGCCACGAATCTCAGTAACCCAGAGCTTAACCCAAAATCCTGAATCAAAGGGAAAGCACAACTATTTCCTAAGCAGATAACAAAGACAACATTAGCTTCTTACCTCTTCAGAAGCGCAGCCTAAACAAGGAGCAAACAATGCCAAAAGGAGTTCAAAAAAGTAAAAAAAGAAAAAAGTACAAAACATAGTGCTCATTGTCTGTTTATTTGAATAAATAGTACAACTGCCACAGACCATGCATAACACTCCTGCTGTGGGTTTCAGCAAACAGCATTGCATTGTCACTTGCTTACAGTACACAACTCTCGTCACTGAGCTGGGGGTCCCCAGCATGTGACAAGCCCAGAACTTTATCTGCAAGGCTGGTTTGTTTAGTAGGTAGAAATCCAGAGTAAACACTGTTAAAAACAGTAGAAAAGGCTCTTAAAAAAGACATTAATACTGAAAGCACTGGGGTGTGGGGAAGAGGGGTAAGAAATCCTGTCAGGTTTCAGCTGATTAAAAAAAATAAAAATGTGCCACTGTTAGTTTTTCATCTCAGAAAAGAGAATGCAGCTGAGGAGTATCTGAGCTGCCTCTGCGGTGACACAGCTCAGGGGAATTGAGTATGTCCAGTAGATGCACCTAAAAGTCAAGTCGTATGGCCAGGAAAAGACAGACATGCATTAAATGCTTCCAAATGAGGAAGAGCTTTAACGCTGCAGGGCACCCAACACTCCAGATGAGCTCCACAGGACTGAGATCTACCTCCTGGTACCCAGGGGACACACGGGAAGCCCCAGTGACGCAAAGACAGTGTGAATGACATTTTCAACACCGAGGAAAACAGGTCTCACGTGTAACACAAAGGCGCCACAAACGCAGGTGGTCAGAGAAGCTTTACCTACACAGTTCTTCCTGGAAACTGGAACCTACCCTGCTCACAATCCTGCCAACAATAAATGCAGTGTCCACAGGAACAGGGAGGGAGCTGGCCAGACACTGCCAGGAGCAGTCTTTCCTCTTTATTTTCTGTTTTGTTCTGACATTAATATTGCAATTTCAAACACAAGGCTCTCTGGAGGCCTTTCCAGCACCTCGGAGAGCACAAACAGCAATGGCCCTTCCACATCACCTTTAGGGACGTGGGTGGAATGACAACCCTTCAACACACTTGTCTCACGTTGCCAACACTGGATTAAACTGAAAGTTTGAGACTTCTCATCTCAGCCACCTCTGAGCCTCATGACACCCTTCTTTCACTGCACAAAAGTCAGACCAATTGCATTAACTGGCCTGCAGAGCTGCCCCCGCAGCCCCTGGTGCCTCTGCAGTAACTGCTGGGGCTGGGCAGAGCTGAGTGGCCCCATCTGAACTCCAAGGCCATTTGTTCCATGCTCTGTATCAACAGCCAGAGGGCAGCTCCTTCCTCAGCCAAAGAGTCCCTGGAGAGCCTCACAGAGCAGGTGACACCTGAATTTTTCATCCCAAGGAAGGGCAAATTCCTTCCATCTTTGTTTTAGGGGTGTGAGGGGAGGTGACCCAAATAATTCAAATACTAACCCTCAGAACCCACAAGTATGAAACAAAGAAGCAGAAGCTCATTTCTTTCCCTTTGGGATGAAAGAATGATTTCCTCTTGAACCTGAGTTTTAGGGTAAATAATGTTTGGTGTAAAAAATCCCTTTTTAGGGGAAGAATATGTCACCTTATAACAGGACTGAAGGGAGCAGAGCAATGCTACCTGTCTGTTCGTGCAAGTCTGACCCCCAGCTCCAGCAGGAATAACGTGACCATTTCACTCAGCCACAGGAAATGAAGGACCAACCTTTCAACTGCCAAGCTCATTATCCCCTGTGTTTCAGCAAGGACTGGGAGCAAAAAGCATTAATCCTGTTGGACTGGCTCCTGACTGACCTGATTGAGGCTTAGTGGGTAACAGTGGCTGTAGCTACCAAATTCCTCCTAGAAAAAGAGATGAAATAAAAGTAGACGTCCAAAGATTACACAGACATACTCTGTGTAAACACTGAATGGAAATAACACCGAGGAGGATGAGGGGAACACAAAAGCTGAAGCTGCTGCCTTTAGCTTCAGACAGCACCTGTAATTCCCCTCAGCCCAACCCACCCAACAGAACACACAGTTCCCTAATTAACAGAAAAGGCTCAGCTTCTAAATGAATTCCAATGCTGATTTTCTATTGCTAAGGCCTAAGCCTGGAAAATCATCACGTGCCAGTCACAAACCAAGGAAGGTACAAAAGAAATCAGAGAGTCTCCAGCCATGAGGAAGGCCTTGTGTTTTCCCTGCTTATTAAAGGAGTTAGTGGTATATTTCCTTTATCAAAAGAACATTGTGGTTGACGACAGCAAACAACAGCTCTTCTGGTTAAAGTGTGAAACATCTACAAAAAACATTTTCAAGTGACCTAGAGAATACACATGCACTACTCTTAGTGGGATATTCCTACAAACAGCTACAGACAGACCACAACAACTGTAGAAAAGACTGCATGAGGTGTGGCATAAGGCACAGTGGGAGCAGGGGGGGGTGTTTATTGTCATTTCTGCCTGTGGTTGAAGGAGGAAGAGACCTCAGCAGCTTCCGGGGTCACTCGACGTTCTTGTACTTCGTGAACAGGTTGTACAGAACCCTGAGGGTGGACTTCAGGTCCAAGTTGACAACATCTGTGGGGGGAGAGGAGAAACCCTTCATCTGCATCTTGTTCCCCCTCATTTGCCCTCAAAGGAACCGAGGTCCCCGCATCTCTGAGCTGGTGGAATCCCCACAGGGTTTATCCCTCATGATCATCCACAGGTAACTTCTCTGGGCAGCGGAAGCAAAGCAATTCCCTGCCTCATCTGAAACTGACTACACTTGGCAACAGCCATGAATTTCTAAAGCTGGGAAACCAAGGCAAATGTCCAGAGAAGGGACAGCTGCCAGGAGAGCTGCTCCACTGATGCTGGCAGTCAGTGAAGTGCCAGAGCAAGAGTTAAGGGCACCAGAAAGGTGTCCTGGCAGGTACACCTGTGCCTGAATTAAAACACTGCAGGGTTCCTTTTATTTTAAATCCTCTTACATCTGCCACTTGTGGAAATTCCTCCTCTGTCCCCTGACAATGCAGATTGATGGTTAATTACCTCCACTGTTGCAGAAATGATATTGTAATTCTAGCCGGACATTTTCCTAACTTTCAGAGCTTGTTATGACTTGGTTGGCTGCATTAGAGAGGACAGAGGATGAGCTGCATCCTCCCTGTGTGGGTGATTACAGTGCTCCTTGTTGATCAGTGTCTAACAGGCATTCCCAAAATATTCATGTTCTCAGCCTCCTGCTCCCTATTTTAAGGTGAAACATGCACAGTCATAACATAACCAACAACTAATAAAATGTTAACTGAAAGTGGACATAAATCATAAAAATAGTTTAATTTAAAACTTGCACACTCCATCAAAACTAATCCCCTAGAACATCCTTCTGCTGCAAGGATTTCCTTGTCCTCTTCACACTGACTCAGCTCCAACACCCAGAACTCATCCCCAAATTCAAAACTACTGACAGGACACCCATGCATTTAAATATTGCCTTTTGCCCTCTGTTGTCCACTGTAACAAGCTCCACTATTTGTTAATCTATTCACTGTCATCCCTTTGTCTCATTTTAAATCAGAGGAAAGGTTTCTGTGGGGCTCCAGGTTTCCTTTTGTTCTGAGGAAGCCTCTAACACTCACACAGTTTGTAACACCAGGGCTGAAAACGACTCATTTAGCAGCCATAAAGTTTAAATTCCCCTTTTTATCCCTGGTGCAAGCAACAATTATCATCATCAATTAATTTGGAGGTTCCCGTACCTTCGGGGCGAGCCTTTGGTTTCTTCAGGCCTCCATCCTGCATCAGCTCAAAGGCAAAGGAAACATTGTGGACCTGGAAGAGGTGAAGTGTTCAGAGTTAAACAGCCACTAAAACCCTTTAATCAATTTTTTTTCAAATTTTCTCTCCACACTCGAGGTAGGAAATGGTGATTTTATTTAAGCCAATATTAAACATTCACCTGTTCAATAGTGAGCACAACTGAGAAACTAAGAAATGAATACCTGCAGGGCAAATATTTGCTTTTGATATAAAGAAAGTCGTTTAAGATTTCCAAATATTCAAGTGTGAAAATGTGACACGAACCAACAAAATCCCGTTAAGCCCTGAGCTCAGTCTCTGCCAGCAATAACAAGTCATGGACAAAAAGGAAAAATGAAAGAAAGTGTGTGTCTTCTTTTAACCTCTCACATGAGGAATGAACATGATGATTCTGCACAGCCATAAAGGAGAGGTTGTGTACAATAAATAGATAATAATCATCCCCCTGCTCTATCGAGTTGCTGTGTGGTGTGTACAATACTCAGAGTGAACTACAATCCCCATCCTGTGCACAGATTTAACCCCTGGAGAAGCCCCTCAGAGCTCCTGACCTGAGCCTGCCACATGAAAACAATGCAGAACCAACATCCCCTGGAGTTTCTACTCACCTTCTGATCAAAACTTTCAGGCGTTAAGTAGAAGTTGTGAAGTGGAACAAAATAGTCCTCGAGGAGACCCATGAGCAAAACCAAGTAAACACCATCTGCAAACTGAAAAGAAATGCTGGTGACACTCCCAGGAGAAAGGATCTGTTTGTAAGTAAGCAAAGAACGCCTGGCCCAAGGAAGGGATTTTGATTTCCACCCGTTTTCTGCTGGTTCAGAACTGGGAGATGGGTCAGGAGTCACCGAGTGACCCTTCCAGTCACAGCAGGGACTGACAAGGAGGATTTGGGGCTTTGCTTCCCTGGAATTCGCCCTCTCCAGGCTGCAGCCACCAGTGCGGCTGAGCAAGAGCTGAAGAGCTGCTCTCCTGCCCCCCAAAGGAAAGGACAAACCCACGGGATCCAAGGCTCTCTCCATCTGGTAGCATTATTTCCCTGCTCTCAAAGCACTTGCTTTCCTCACATTCACTTTATCTGCTTGAGGAAAAAAATCAAAATAACTTCGAAATACTCCCAGTCCTACCACTGCAGCACCTGGTCAGTGAAATAACCATCTGCCCACAGCTCAGTGAACTTCTGCTCTGCCAAAACTGGCTGAGAAATTCCTTCATTTTCTCTCTGAAGTGAGAACTGCCCCGCTGACACTGACGTTCACACTTCCTTAAGGTCTCCAAGGATGTCATTGCTACTCCAGAGCCACATTAACACGCCCCCAGATAATCAGTTCCACCCACAAGGTTTATGGAGTGAGTGAATTTGCAATTCACACGGACTGCACACAAAAAGACAAATTCTCCTACCTGGGTTTCTAACTCTGTTACCTCCAAATTCAGTTTATTCAGGTGTTTGTTCACGAAGGTGATCAGAGACTGTGAAAGAAAGCAGCAGTAGCAGTGGTGTGAGTCCCTACACAAAAGGCATAACATATAATCTTTCAGGAGGTTTTTTAAAGCCTAATAAACGTCTGTGCCACAAATAAGTCCATAAACCTTTGACCAAGTCAGCCTGAGTCGTTTTTCCTGCACCATGTGGCACAACACAGCAGATGGTGCTGTGACACACAACTTACATTGGGAAAAGAGCTGTGCTGGCAGCAGTGGGGGCATTTACTGTCCACACTCCTCTGCTCGGGCTCCTGGAGAGCTGCAGCCCCTCTTACAACACTTTAAACTAAGATAACAGCCTTGGCTCAGCCTTGGAGGACAAGCAGAAGAGCCCTGGGACAAAAGCAACCCTTCCATGAAAGCAAACTGTTTAGCAAACTTATTTATGGGGGAATTACATTTTGAGGCGCCGTGGAAAATGTCACTGGGCTTTGAAACACTGATCTCCGGGGACAAACACCCTTTTCACTACTCCAGGTTCCTCTGCTGTTATTTGCTGGGTGTTTCTGAACACCTTTCCCAAAAGCATAAGGAAAAAAAAAGTGGAAGATAAAGGTGGGATTTTGGTTGTTACCTTTTTGACGACGCTGAGTTTGTCTGGGGCGTGGTCGAACAGTGTGTCAAAGGCATCACGCTCTGGGGTGAGGGGAAAAACATTAAAATATAAATCCCAACAGCCAAGCGTGGGAAGCAGGTTACATGTCTAAAGCTTCAAGGTTTTCCTCAGAGAGGGAAGTACCAGAGACCCAAGGTAAAAGTTAACACCCCGTTTTGGCGTCTAGCTAAATGTCAGGGCACACTAACCTGGGATTTTGGAGTAACTGAAAATTGGTTAGTCATCAATTAAACAAAACCACTGAGGCCAGTGTAAGGAGCACAAAGAGTGTCCTGGATGATCTGCGTTCTACCCATTATGCTCCACATCTGTGTGGAGTAACAAAACCTCCCCCCCCCAGCACATTCCAACCCCTTGGAATTGCTCAACCCATTGTCTTGATCGGCTGAAGGAAAACAGAGCACATTTCTGGGCCTGACACAAATAATAATTAAAACAATAAATGAATCAGTCAACGTTGTTACTTACCAAATCTGCCCATCATCATCCTGCAAGTCAGAGCATTCAAAAAACATTGGGTTAGTCCAGGAATAATCACTTTGAAAAGACAAGAGCATGGGCTTCACAGGCCTTTTTCTGTGAGATTTCTTCTGCTTTTCCCATTCCTACAAAGTCAGGAGGCTGAGCATGACACAGGCCAGACCCCAACGTGCAGCAGGAATTGTCCCCAGCCAAACCCCAGTGATGCCAGGGAGATGCATTTCCATTAACTTCACGTGCATTCTATTTTACACACACAATCACATTTCACACAGAATTATGGTTTCTTATCCACAGCAATTCCTATGATGCAGAGCGAGGGAAGAAATGTACTTTTATGGGTATTTTCCACGAATAGAATCATCAGTCACTAAACCACCACAAAGTTATCTATCCCACTTTAACCTGCCTTCCATGAAGAAAGAAAACACCCAAAATATGTGGATATTATGTAAATGAAACTGGCAGACATGAAACATTCCACAAAGCCAGTGACATCAGCAGACACATGCAGATGTTTATCAGCTGAGATTCAGGCCCTGATTTGCACAGAGGAATCGGAGAGGACTCAGTGAAGGCTGGATTTTGCTGATCACAGCATTTCCTGTAGCTGTCCCTGCCATCTGGGTGTGCAGCACATTAAACAGCAAAGCTCCTCATATTGTGCAATATCAAATGGCTTCATGAAATACATGTATAAACACACGTGAATGCCTGCAGATTCCATCTCACAAACCACATCTGAGGCAGAGGACAAGCCAACTGCATTGTTCAAGAGCACAGCAGTGAGGGGGAGAAATCCTGGCCCACAGACCTGAGGCTCAGCTCTGATCCTCCGAAAACCCCACTAGGAGCTCTGTAATGTCCACACAGAGGTGCTCTGATCTCATTTCTGAGCGTTTCCATCCCAAAGCTCTTCCCACTGAGCTCAGCCACACGGAGCCTCATTTATCTTCAAAGCCCTGGGAAGCCCAGGCAGCCCTGCAGGGAGCCAAGGCACTGATAAACTGAGGGAGGCTGAAGGAAGCCCCTCGGTACAAAGAGCTGCCTTCAGGCCACGTGAGGGGAGAGCTCAGCTTTTATTTGCAGCCAAAATAGTGTCTAGCCTGCTCCTTAAGAAAAGGACTGTAAAAACACAAAGCACACTGCTGCACAGCACCCGAGAGGGAAGGATGGGGGTCTCTTTATTCAGTTTGGTTGGTGAGTGTCCCCGTCTCGAGGTGCTACTGAAAACAGGGATCTTTGACATGGCTCTCAAACCTGAAATGATACCTCGTTAAAACCTCCTCACAGTTCTCACAGGGGGTCACTTCAGTTCTGAGAGCCCTGCCAAAAAATTGCCTTCTGTCAAACTAATCCTACCCTCAAATATCTACACTAGCCCTTCATCTGAGACAGGGAGCAGTACTGGGCAGAAATCAGTCACATATTTCCCCCTGCAGAAGGCAGGGAGGGGAAAAAAAGGCTCACAAAGGTCACTTTACATTCCGTGACATAATTTCCAGAGGACACTCCTCTTTTGTACCATATTTCCACAGACCAAGTCATTTCTATATAGTTAAAAAACCACCACCTTAGGGATTGTGTTAATTTAGGAAGGATGGGGTGGAGGGGGGAGACTAAATTTATCCTTCATCTTTATAAATGATCTCACATCAGGCTCCACTGTCACACTCCAAAGCCAAAATGTTGTGTTCTTACTCTGTTGTGGTCGTCAGCTCCTCTGAAACATGAGTGGTCTGGAGGAGGCCTTCACGTTTCTGGAAGGGAAAAGTGGAGTTAGAAACTGAGAATTAATAAAGGATCAGCTCGTTAGGGGCTCTGCAGCAGTCAGGAAACTGGATGAACTGGAACACTGGAAGCTCTGCAGGGGTGAAGGAGCTGAGAGAGGAGGGCTCAGTCCCAGGCCAGTGTAAATGTGTCAGCAAACAGCATGTCCCCAATACTGGGGTTTCTCTCCTTGGGACAATTCTCTGCATGAATCTCCAGCCCAAGGGAGAGTTAGCACATGCTGAGAATCAGTGCCAAACCAGCTCAGAGGCTGGAACTGCTTTTACCTGGGAAAAATCTCACGTGGCTATGGGTTCCTTTCAAAACCATGGCTCAGAGCCCAAAGCCTGAATGGAGGAATTTCTTCCCTCCCTTCCCTGCACTCAAAAAGCTGACAGACAGAACTCAAATCTCAGCAGCCATCTAGGAACCAGGCCTGTCAGAATGACTTATGGCAGGGCTGATAAAGCCTGACAGCTCAGGTAAGCAGGGAAACCACCCCCCCCCAGGCACAAGCTCTGAACACATTTTCCATCTCCATCATCTTCACCAGCTGAACCCCAAAGCGAGGACTCCTCAGGGAGAACAGCTCTGAAGAGAAACACGCCCCTGCAATCTAACAAATAAAAACTGGAATCTAAACGCCAGCTAGAGGAACCCCTGCCCTTCCACCCCCTCCTCAACACATGCAGGCAGAGCTGTTTCTGAGGGAGCCCTGGTCTCCTGCCAGCTGCCCACAGCCCCTCATTCCGTATCATCCCTCCATCTCATCCTGCTCCTCCGAGGGAGCACTGGGCACGGGGCCAGAAGTGGGGGGGAAAGAGCCAGGGTGACAGCACAGATGGAAAAACCAGGAAGCTTCTGACAGGGAAGTATTTTCTCACATAGAAAACGACGTTTTCTCTATGCCACCCCACCACATCCCTGCTTTACTCACACAGACCCCGGGGAGAAGATGCTGTGACCTGTGAACAAAAGCTCAGTTGGTGCTGAGGAGTGAGTAACACCTCCAAAGCCCAGAGAAGAAAGAGGAATGGAAGAGGCAGCACTCCTGGGCAGCCCCCTCTGAGCCAGCTGAGCTCGCTGCCCACACAGCCAGCCCAGCTCCCTTGGGCTGCCAATCCAAAAGCAAATGTCATTTGTAGATAAAACTTGGGCTCCTTGCACCACTGGCACCACACACACTCAGCCTTCATCCTGCCCTGCCTCTGACCTCTCAGTCTGCAGCTCAGACTAAAAGGGAATTACTGTAAAAACGCCTCAGATGTCCCAGCAGCAGCAATTTTAAAAATTATGAAAACGATTTCTGAGCCTGGTAAAAATAACCAACACAGGGAGGCTCAGGGAAAAGTTTTACATTTCCTTCTGAGAACTTCTGGGGTTTTCTGAATTAGGGTGTTTCTTCAGCAAGCAAGTATCAGAACTAGAAGGCCCAGTTGAACCCTTGCTCTGCTGGGACATTTCTTGAATAACTCAGTCACACATTGCCATGGTCACACAATTTCCTATTTCACACAGAAACCAGAGAGAAAACTAATTCTGGAGGTTGATTTCAGAAAGCCCTGGAAGTGACAAGGCTTCAGGAACTCTGCTCTTGGGAGGGGCCACGTCATGGTGCCCCTGATAAAATAATAAAAACACAAGTGTTTTTCTGCTGGGTGAGTCTTGCAGGAATATTGACAGACAGGGAAAGGTTCTTCCTGCCAAGGAAGGTAAAACAAAGTCCTCTCCAAAATCCTTGTGGAAAATTAAACAATGCAGGACCAGTAAAGGTCTGTTAGACAGATCCAGATCTTTCCCAGACTCTAAATCAACTATTTTTAATTAAAAATAAAACCCTAATCATTACTGGGATATGTAATAAGAGATCATTTAAGTAATAAATTGATAAGAATAGAAGTAATCTTCTTAATAATAGTTTTCTTACTTGGATCAGGAATGACAAGGAAAGGGAGCCTTTCCCTCTCTACCCAAGGGTTTTTTCTGACTTAATAATAACAGAAGCCACTTCACTGCACTGGACAGATTTCTACCATCAGCATGTGAGAAAACAGCTTATTATCTTTCCAAGACAGTCAGAAGGAATTTAAAAAGAAATTAGTCTCCTATTTACATTCATGGTACTTTGTAACTAACTCACCATTCTAAACGTGAAAGAATCACTTCAGCAGCCTGACAGCAGTTCAGAATCACCTCTTTAGGATAAGACATTTATTGTGAGCCAGGGAGAATCCATCAATCTCTCATTTCCATCACTCCCTGTGCAGCTCTGGAGCATTTCAGGCAGGCAGCCTGGAAAATGCCATTATTGAAATGTAAAACAAAACGAGGCTCTGGCCTAATCAACCATCCTTGGGAGGGGATGCACCCTGGCAAAACAGACTGAGAGATCACTTTATCTTCTTTATTGTTGAAAGCAGAGCCTGCTGCCAGCAGCACTGAGTGCCACAGAGAAGGAAGGAATAACCAGAGCAACACCCAGGGCAGGAGGCAGCAAATCAGGGGTTCCTTAGGTCACATCTCTTCCCCAGATCTAAGGAAAGCCAACAAAAAACACGAGGCTGTGAAAGGAATGATGAAAGTCTGTCAGGCATGCCAAGGAAAACAGCGTGTCTAAGTCTGGAGATGAAGTCATTGGGGAAGAACACCACCAGCACCAGGGAGATTCTACGTGCTGAAACCCCCTTCTGGGCTGCCTGTGTCTCAAAGGCTCCCTCTACAAATTGTGCACGGCCAAAGAAAGGCATTAAAGTGACAGAAACTACAAAATCCCACTGCACATTTTTACCTTGCAATAGCAAATGGTGGCCCCCTGTGATTCTCAGGGTCACATTTAAGGCACAGGCAATGTGAAAATGCAATCCCAGGGCTGGGGCTCACTTAATAACTGGGACACACATTTTCCAAATGCCAAGAAAGGAGGGCAGTGGATGGGGGCAGCCCAGCACTGCAAATTCCGAGTGGTAACCAAGGATTTTCCCTGCCAGGAGCCCATACTCACCCTGACAACCACCACCTGCACAGACACATGCTCAGGCAGGCGAATGGCAGCCCGGAAATGCATCGCCAGAGCCACCAGGAGGTGCAGGATGGAGATCAGATTCTTGCCGTGGATTGCTGCAGGGAACAAGGAAAACAAAGCAAGGAATGCTCAGGCTGTATTTTCAACAGCTCTGGGGAAAAGGCAGTGAAAAACGCCTTGGGTGAACACAGTCTGTTTTGTCATCCTTTCGCCTTTTTATCTGAATTAGTAAGGCCTGGAATATAATTTTACAGGTAGCCAAGCCTGGATTCAACCCTTCTCTGATATGATTAACTGACAAGTCCAGACTCTTCAGCTCCCTCTCCGTCAAGAGACAGGCAGCCTCAAACCACTGCACTGGAGAATATGGGGAAAAATGCTTTTTTTGCAGAATTCCAAAGTGTCAGCACTGTATAAGAGATGAAACCCCATCCACCACCTGGGCACAAAGGGACTTCCCAAATCCCATTCTCACTTGGGGATTGAACAAGTTACTCCCGTTATCCTACATCTGTCTGCCCTCACACAAAGACCCCAGCAGGAGGTGGCAGCTCCAGCCCATACACGGACTGGTAACAATCACACAAAACCCAGTGGATCGTCATCCCCTCCCCGCCTGTGAGGCTGAGACAGAAAACCCCAGTCCTTACAGTCCACACTCCACTTGATTGTCCAGCCGTGGGGTCGCAGCAAGTCATGGACAGCTTCCAGCACCGTCTGCAGCTTCTGCTTCTGCCCAATCTCAGACTGAGTCACCTCGGCCACGTTCAGTTTACGGTCAGCCAGTTTCTCTGGGTTTGGAAAAAAAAAAAAGAAAAGAAAAACCAGGCAAAACCAGATTAAACGAAGTCCTGGATGGAAATAACCAGCAGAGAGCACTGGGCAGGGCTGGACTCTGCCAAAAGTTTCCTTAGGGAATTCTTTTCCTCAGAAAGAAAAAGAGCTGAAAGTGAAACTTTCATCAATGCGTGTCGATTCCAATGAAAATGTGATAAAACTGAACATGCTCATCAATCAGGTGTCAAAAGACATCAAGTTAATAATAATAGTAATATTAATTGTCCCTCCCGATTTCTTTCATTTGGCACAACACAGCCTTCACCACAGAAGGAATCTGCATGGATTTAATGGACTTATTTTTAATAAGAAGTTAAATTAGGCCAGAAAACCCCAGGAAATATTGTGTGAACATTTACTGCAGCTTGCTCAGCTTTATTTCAGGTTAGCTGGAGGTATGGGTTTAAGCTAAAGCACAGTTTGCATCCCCAAAACCCTGAGTCAGACTCACCTGACCCACAGGTTTGTAGTGGCTGAATGCAACCACCTTAAAGGAACTTGCTACAAGCCAAGGCACCTTTGAATGTTTTCCAAATCAACAATATCATTTTAAATTATTTTACATTTTTTTGAAATAAACTATACTGACAGATGAATTCTTTTGGCCAGTCAGCCAACAGAAATTGGTTTCCTTTCCCTCCGACTCCCCAGGCTGGTGGCACTTGAGTGGCACTACTGGCACCTTGATAAAAGGAGCTCCACCTCCATCAGTCAGACAGTTATTTGCTAATCTCTTATTCCAAACTGCTCCAGAATAAGTGCCTTTTTTTCCATCTCTTTATTTTTTTGTGCCTGCTCAGCAAGACAGAACACCTGAGGGGAACAGGTGGAGAAGGTGATGCTGCAGCCATCAGTGAAACAAGGTGTGGGATTAACTTTGGGCCCCTTTGAGGCTCTTGTGGGAACTCACCCAGCAGCTTCTGCAGCACCTGCCCATCATAAAGGTCCTCTTCCAGCTGTTTGACAATGATCCTCTCCTCCACCAGCACATCATTAATCCAGTCAATGAGAACCTGGAGGTACAGGAAAGGAGGGAAATGGCTGAAATATGTTCCCCTTGGACAATCAGGAAGAGTAACTATTTTGTATTTCCAGAAATATGGGACAAGTAGATGTTTTTGCTTTGTTATTTTCCATTCAGGCAATTTCTGTGCCCCTGGTTTTAACTCCTTATTGCAAGACAAGGCAAGTAGCAACCAGCAGCTGTGCAGCAATAACCTGTCAGGGTGTGTGTTCTGCAGGTCCCCAAACCCTGTTTGTGTGTGAACAGCAGACCTGCCACCACTCTTACCATTATCTCCCTGAATAAATGTGAATAATGTGCCAGAGAGAGGAGCTTCAGAGGGGACAAACAGGAGCTAAACAGCCCCACGAGCTGGATCTCTGTCACCAGCAACAGGCCAAGGCATTTTATCTTAAGCTACTACAGAAAACACAGAATTAAGCCCAGAATTAAAACCTGGGTCCAATAACCATCCTACAATCGATGTGACAATCCCCAGATGCTGAATATAACAACAATGAAAACTTTTTGATCACCTGCAGAACAGGAATGAGCAGAAAGAGCCTTTGACAAGAACTGAGTGACATTTTCTGGGTGCCAACGATAATAATTTGCAAACAGTCACAGGAAAAACAGCCTCGACTGTTTCGAGCTGGCAGCAGTGCTTTTCTTTGGTATTTGGAAAATTAAACTGCTTTTGCAGAAATAATACAGTTCTGTGGGAAATACAACTGATAACTCAGATCTTTCCCTGACCTGGATTTTCAGCTTTAGGCCTGTTTTGTCACGTACCAGACTTTGACCACACACAGAGCAAACGGAGTGAGGAGAAAAAGGCTGGTGGCCACAGAGGGAACTCAGTTCAACACTTCATGTTGACAAATTGTGGCTGTTTTTTAGAGTATTGCCCACGATGATAACAGCCAAGACTTCCAGGCATAATGTTTTTCATATGTGCAAGAGGATTTAAAACAGGTATTTTTGCATCCACCAGCTTTCAAACTGCAGGAGGCTCCCCTGAGCCTCTTCGAGGGAGGGGAGAGGAGAGGAGTAAAAACTCCCATCCACTCAGGTTCTCCCTCCTCTCTAATCCGTGGAGATCTTTCATTCCAAGCTCTGTGGGCCAGGCATTCTTCTGCTGGCTGGTTCTGCACAGCCAATTATTTCCTTGGGGCTCCTGGAAAATGCCACACACCCCTGAAGAATGGAAAGCAAGGGACAAAGTGCCCAATCTTCCACATTATTTGAACTCTGAAGCATAAAGTAAGTTCTGCCAATGCAAGTCAAGCCCCTCCCTGCCTTGCAGAGCCTGACTGCAAGGCACTGTAAGCACTCAGTCACACTCTCAAGTGATGCTCTAGGCCTGATTTTTATTCCTCCTGAAGGTTTTCAGGTTTTTCATCTGAAAAATATAACCTTGCTGGGCCATGACATCCAGGGAAGACTCACCAGCTGATAATAAAACCAGGAAAATTTCCAATTTAAAAGCAACTGTAATCCCAAGTATCAAGTCTCCTGCATCACACAGTGCACCTGGTTACTTCACTGACTCTTGTTCAGCCTAATTATTCAAGATAACATCACTGCTGCACCAGCAAAGAAACCACATTACACTTTCAAAGAGTGATGCAAGACCACTGCACCTTGGGAGAGAATTAATGGACTTAGGTACCAACAAAGAAAGAATGTGCAAAATCACTTAATTTGAAACCACAGAGTAATCCAGGTCAATTAGAACCACCACGAAATCTGAGCACAGCTCCTGCCTGAGCTGGGTTTGATGTGGGTTTGTAATCCTAAAGACGTTCTTGCAGAGGTAACCACACATCCCTGGGCTTGTTCTTGTTCACATCTCAACCCCAGTGGATGGTCTGGAAGCACCACACACTACACCCCAAACTGTCAGCCCCACCCAGACATGGCTGTGCTGCTGCTTCTAACCCAAATCATTTTTATAATAGTTTTAAAATCAAGGGGAAGTGTCCTGGGAAGTATAACTCCAGCACTGATGCTCACTGTGATCATCCTGAGGACACAAAAGGAGCTTTAATCCATAACTGTCATGAGCACTCAAATACAGCCTTCTCTTTCAAGCCTTACCTTGGTTGATGACCTTCCCCTCAGTTTCCACAGACACGCCTCAGCAGCAAGTTGCTATTTCTTAACTGCATTTTTAATGTTTATTTTATTATCAAAAATTATTTAATATTTTAATGTTTAGTATTTTAATTTAAAATACTCCAGCTCACTAATTAAAGACTTCAAGGAGGGCAAAATCTTGATTTCCTACCTTGATCAGCTCTTTGAACTTGGGGTCTTCTTTTGAGTTCGGGTCGATCATAGTGCGTTCCTCATTCTCCTCTGCCCAAGTAAAAGGGGAAACCACAGTGAGACCCACTGCAAATGGGCAGTGCTGGAACCCTGCAACAACTCCCAACCGTGTCAGCTGATGGCCAAGGGACAGTGCCCAGTCATCATCTTGGCGAGGGAATGTCCCTGAGCAACGGGTCAGGCAATTGCAGACAGACACAGAGAGAAAACACAGCCCTACTTCCCTAAAATAAACTGGTTTCCACTGGTCTTCCCCAGCTCTGGAAAATCGCTGTTCTCTTATGGGCAGGTTAATATTAACACACCAAAAAAGCGCAGTCAACTGCTTTTCTCCTTCTGCTCAATCTGTGTGTGACTTCTATCTGAAAGCTATCTCAAATTCTATCTCAAATTGCACCATGTGGATGAACAGAGTGAGTTTATGGCACTTGGGCTGAGAGTTTGTGCCTCCACTCTCTGAGTCCCTGAAACCTGGTCAGGGTGTGGCCTTGAGTGCAGGAACTCCTTGGTTAGGCTTGAGAAATAAAATCACCCCATTTTTTATCAGTACTTGTGGATGGGGGAAGAAAATATAATACATTTTGCAGGTGTAAAATCATCTGTTTCTTCTGCTGCTGAGATGAAGACCTGTGGGAGAAGGGGAAGCGTGAGGGGCACAAAGAGTAATTTTAGAAGGGCTGGAATGTTGGTAACAGAACCAACTGGAGCTCAGTTGGGCTAGAAATGCAGCCTTGGGCAGAATTACTTTCACAGCAGCACATATGGACAGGTACATGTTTTTATGGATACCAGTCTCACTGTTTAAATTCTTTCAAGTAGCAAACCCTTCATTTTAGCTCCCTGAGTGTCTAAGTTGGGTGTTCAGTATTTTCCAGGGCCTCTAGTCTTCATTACAAAAACCAGGACCCTGCTATCTGAATGGATTTGAAAATTTTCCATAAACCTCTGACAAAACATCAATTCTTTTGCTGCTTTTGCCCTCCCGTCCCTTTACTTCCCCATTACTGCCCGAGATGAGTCAGGCAGTGAGCCACAAGGAAGTGACACCCACTACACACCCAAAATCCTACTGGCCCTGACCAAGACTTGACCCACAACGGTCCATGATTCACCACAGAACTCGGGGTGATCATGTCTCTGCACAACAGCCCTTCAGGAGTGATTCTGAATCCTCTAAAGTCTGTAGTGGTACCCAGCAAAAATTGTTTTATTCCAACAGTGATGCTGCTGCTCTGGCAGGGGCTCAGATGGGGAGGGAGAGAGGAGAGAGCCCACAAACTCTCTTAGTGCAGCAAGAAAACTCACCCAATAGTGTGTCCTCTGGGTGGATGTCCACGGTGCTTGGGCTCATGGGAGCATTGATGGCATTTTTACCTTCCTCTTGGAGGTCATTCACTGCACGGAGGGAAAAACCAGAAAGCAAACATGTAAGGAAGGCAGAGTTGGTGGATATGCAGGGGTTGGAGTACCCAGAGTAAGGGGAAAACATCTGGCAGATCCATTTCAAAACAGGAGCACGCTCTGGGGCATGAAGGACTGTAGCCACAGTGGAAAATAAAATCAAAGTAACATCCTTTTATAGCCTCCTATTAAACACAGCTACCACACAACCAGCTGGAAACTTTTTGCAAGAGACAATTCTGTGGCAAGAACAACCTCAGGGTGGCTTGTTCCTCCAGGAGGGAGGGGTGTGAGCTTTGTCTGCAGGACTGTAAATAAAGCACCAGACAATCCCAGGAAAACCTACCAAATAAAGGTGAAAACCCGTTTAATTCCAGCACTGCCACTGGATAAAAACAGATGTGCCATGATCTGGTGAGCACAAATCTGATTTGTTTTTTAATTACAAGCTCTTGTCCTAAACTTAAACTCATTGGGGAAAGTCACTAAGGTCCTCTTCATAAATAAAATGGATATTAAAATACTTCCCTCCATCCTGCCAGCTGGGGGGACAAGTACTGAAGAGCTTTTTGGTACCTTCACAGAGCCAGCAATGCTTTTATTTATACTCTCCAAGGCACATCTGCCCCTAAACTCAGATAACGTTTATTTTAAGCCGAGATACTGAAATAGACACATGTGGAACAGGAGATACAAAGACACCACGACAGCCCCATTTTCAGTGACAGCTCTGCCTCAGGATGGGCTAAAACAGTTTGTGGCACTGCAGTCTCTTCTGGGAGGGGCTCATGCTCTTCTCAGGGACTTCCAAATAAGCAAGTTTTGCTAGACAAACTATCCTTGGGGGGAAAAAGGGAGGAACAGTTAAATGACAGCCACAATATCCCACCAAGCTCTTCCTTCAAGACGAGTCATTACTCCCCTTTCCCACTGGAAAATCAAACAAAAGGTACAAAAAAGCCAAGGGGCAAAGAGGCCTCATATGACACAAAAACCCCAGCTCTAAGAGCCTGGCTTCTGAGTGATTTACTAAACCGAAAGAAAACATGACTGCACATTTGTGTATTAAACCCCCACCCCCAGTGCCATCCATGATAAAACCCCGTCGCTTGCTTTCAGATCCAGTGGGATTGGGCCAGATCCCATTTCCTGTTGCTGCTGGACCAGCTCTGCCAGGAGAAAGCCTCCCAAACCCCGCTGCCCAGGGAGAGCTGCTGACACAGAGCCTGCACTCCAGTGCTGGGCAGGCAGCTCAGGAGATGAGTCCCTTTCCTACCTCCCTTTTTGCGCCTCTTGCACAGCAGCCCGGCCATCCCAGCCCCGGCAGGTCCCAGGGGGTGTCTGACTGCTGATGGAACGGCAGCAACTGGATAAGGGCCTGCCACCTCCAGAGTGCCAGAGCTCTAATTCGGGCAGGGTGACACAGGCACTGCGAGAGGCTCCAGCTGCCGGGGACGGGGGGCCGGCAGGGAGGACACGGCCATGGACTCCCGCCCAGGAATCCCTCCCTGTCCCACTGCCTGCCCTGGCTCTTGGGCAGTCACCTCAAAAATGGTGTTTTCTCTGCCAGGAGCTTCCCGAGAAAGCCATCTCCACCCGCTGTTTGGGGCTCCCACAGCTTGCCCCAGGGGTTTGCAGAGCAGGAACTGCACTCAGGAAGGTGAATTTGCCAGGGTAGCCCTCCCCGCACCTGCAGCACTCCAGAACCTTTTCACACCGTGCCTGAAACAAATGCTGAGGGCTTTTTCCCTCCTCACCCCCCCTGCAGTATTCACTCCTCACTCCTGAGCAAAGGACAGCAGCAGGAAAAGGAAACTGAGCCACAATGCTGGAAAAAACCAGAGAAACCACAAATGAGCAAGAGGAGGCAGTGAAAATAACAGTCAGGACAGAGCAACAGGTACAGCACCTGAGAGGTATTTTAATGTAAATTTCCAACATAGGCTTTCAGCCTATGCTTTCACAAAGGTACTGTAAAAGACTGTGGATATTATTTGATTAGCAAATGCCTCCTCAACTTTATATTAGCAACAGTGGCTTTGCTGTGAGGTTTGTATCCCTCTTCTCCCCTTCCCTTCCCTTCCCCACAGGGAACACCCTCCTCTGTGCTGTTGGCAGAACCATTCCCCAAGGTGGGTTTGTCTGCTCCTGCTGGCAATGGCAGGGCAGACTGAAAGGAGTTAAAAAAATCCACTTTAGTACAGTGGTGAGTGTCCCCGTCTCTCATGCAGGAGACCGTGGGTCCGATTCCCGCCAGGGAGGCAGTGGTGGTGTGTAAGAGTTGGACTCGATGATCCTTGTGGGTCCCTTCCAACTCAGAATATTCTGTGATTCTGTGTGAGCAGCCCAGCATCCAGGGAATGCTCTCCTGCCCCAGGGTCTGCCCCCACCTTGACCCACAACACAGACTGTACTCAATGGCCACTCGCTGATGATCCAGATGACTGGGAATTGACACAGGACCAGTCAGCACAGAAAGACGCTGCCCTGGAAAGGCGTCTGGCAGAATTAGCCGTGATTTCACCCAGGGGTCTGTCGATGCTCCCTCCCTTCTGGCTGGAGAGCTCCTGTGGGAGCAGATGCTCAATGAAGAGGCAGCACCCGCCCTCCAGCCGGCACTCCCCAGATCCCATTGGGATGTTCTGGCCTTTCAGACACATGAATGGCATGAGCAGATCTCACACACACGTACAGCCAGGCAGGCTGTCCCACAGCACGGCACTGCACACAACACAACCATCGGCTGCACAAAGCTGGAAGTGCCACCAGAGCTGCCAAGGACTTTGCACAAGTCAGGAAAAGGCTTTTAAAGTCAGCAGGAGTGCTATAAAAAGATCTCCCCCCTTTCTCCTCTTTCAAAGGCACGGCAAGCTGATGTCAACAGTTGGATCCATTCTAACCCTCGCTCTTAATAATTGTAGGGTAATTTTAAAAGCCATCAACAACAGCACAGCTCACTGAAGTCTCTGCCATTGACTGCCTTGTTATTAAAAGCTGACCACAAGCCTCTGCCTCCTACACAAACAGATGGCAAATGCTACTTAATTTTAGCTCTGGTTATTTGTGCCTGCAGGGCCCAATCCCACCCTGCAGAAAGGAGCAGCTGCCTGACACTAATCACAGGTTTGTGTACACGGGGCTTTCCTCTGCCGAGGATGGGAAATGTGCAGTGACCACGCAGCTCACACAGCACGGGAAGCTCTCCTCCTGCTTCCCAAGTTTCCTTGCTATTCCCAGAGACAGAGCCATGACCAGCTGCTCTTCTCCAGACAGCGACTCACCTGCCTGCAGCTCACAGAACATCCCGACCCACAAGGATCATTGAGTCTGACTCCTGGCCCTGCACAGGGCAATCCCCGAACATTTAACAAAAGGAAGTTGTAAAGAAAACTGGAATTTTTTTGAGGAAAAACTTGTACTGAAAGATTTCAAAAGCAGCCCCAAACATGCTGCTACACTGAGATATTTTTCTAGAGCCAAACTCCACACACAACTCACCAATCTGCTGCTGCATCACTAATCACTTCACATTTACAAAAGGACCCGAGATCTTTGGATAGAGACTGCAGAAGAAAGACAAAAGCCTCCATCAATTATAACAGAGAATGAATAATCCCAGGCAGATCAAAGGCAAAAACCTGATGGAATCTACATAAAGGCACTAATATCAAGGGACTGCATTCAGGGCAGAACTGTGGTAATAAAGTAAATTATTTATATGCCTCAGTAGACAGACAAGGCATTCACAATGGTACATAAAGAAAGACCTAAAAAAGGGGAAAAGCAAAGCTAAAAGCAACTTTTTGGAACAGGCTGTAATACAGAAATCTATGGAACTCAAGCTCAAGGTCAAACCTAGCATTCATACTTTTGCTGTTAAGTCTGTCTTTCCCATTTCTTTCGTTATTGCCTCATGGCAGGGAGGCCACACTGAGCAAAGGGACACAGTGACGATGATGTGTCATGTCAGTGCTTGGGAGAGCTGTTTATGTTCACCCCAGGACATGAGCTGGGCACACTTCGGCACTTGCCTGGTCCTGAGCTCGTAAACAGATGATTTCAATCCCAAAGCTTTTGGACTGGGAAGAGCCAGGCAAGAACTGCAGCTTGAGAGAGCCCTAAAAGCACCTGGGGAAAGCTACACTCCTCCCTCTGCATCAGAACTCTGCTCAGAAAAGGGGAAAACGTCCTTTCTCAGCTTCCTTCATCTACTATTCCCTCTCAGCATGCCCACAAAGCAGTGGTGGAGGGTTATGTTCTCCCAGAATCACCACCTGAGCGCCAGAACAACCTCCAGCTGAAAGGAGGTTGTGGAGTCAAACCTGACACGCGAGAACAGCGGGAAAGAAAAATCCTGATGAGAAAAGGAAAGGGCTGAAGGAGACTCCTGGCCAGCATCCACACACAGCAGAAAACCTGCAAGGCATTTTCAATTACTCCATGAAACATTGTATTGCACTCTCCAGTCCTTAGTGCACTACAACCAAAGCAGGCAGAGAACAGCACACCCAGGTCTAGGAACTCAGCCTAAGATCCCAAGTGAAGCAGCCTGACTTCCACAAGGCGCCAACCACCAAACAAGACTCCTTCAACCTTCACAAACAGCTTCAGAAACCAGAATCAACTCACTGCTTAAGGGATATATTTAATGGGGCAGAACAGGTCACCAAGGGACAGACAGCTGATTGCTCTGGAATTGAGATGCCAAATCCACCCATTCAGTTCTTGTCTTTTGCACCACGAAGGAATCTGGGAGGACACAGCACCTCAGATTACTGCCTCTGACCTCCCCCCCCAAATCCAGCTGGGCAGACTTCCCTGAGCACAACACTCAGCTCCAAAAGCCACCACAACTGACACATTTCACAAGTGAGCTGGTTTTCATCCCTCCACCTCCTCCTCCTGGTCTGACACTTCATCTGTAGGTTGGCACACGAATGAACCCCCCTTAGATCACTGCCCAAGCAGTTTTACCTGCCTCAGCTGCCTGCCCTCCCCACATCCTTTGCACAAAGGTAGGCAAAGGCCACCCCTGACAACGCCAAAGGCTGTCTGCTGTGCAAATATGAAGATATTCTGTGCTGCTTGTTCTTCTGGACATGTCAAGAGAAGTACAGAGTAACAGACTCACTTCTGAAGGCAGGGATGGCAGGGGAGCACGAGCAGTGGAAGTCTCCGACAGCACAGAGGCCAACACACACACACACGTCAGGCAAATGCAGAGGAGGCCACCAGATATGACTTGCACTTCTAAAAAGGCAACTTTTCTGCCTCTGCAACATGATTCTGCAGGAAGAATAAGCTGAGATAAATGACCCTGCAGGCCACAAGAAGTGCACATGCCTGATGTGCACTTGTCACCAAATGTCACCCAGAAAGACAAGGAAAACCCTGAAATACACTCTCACACAGCAGCCATATTTGCAGCAGAGGGTCTGGCAGTAAATACTGGGTTTTCTGCTCAACAGAGCACAGGAGCAGTGGAGGGACAGGCCAAGCTGCAAAGGAGAAGCTTTAACCTACACACCCAACACACAATGTGCCACCTGCTGAGGTTGCTCATTATCAGCTGTCCCTTTCCTGTGTCCTACCTGCACCCAGGGCAGTAAAGCAATGTATTAAAACTGTCATGCGCTCCATCATGCGGTGCTGAGGTACAAGGGGGTGTTTTCAAGACAGGAATATGTTTAAGCACGTTGTAAGTGGCCCAGAGGGAAACTCCTGCTCTGAATTTGTGTGAGCAGTCAGAGGAGAAACTCACAAGCACCCAGTTATCTCAGACAGCAATGGAAAGGACCTACCAAGGTCCAGCTTGAAGATAAGGAGAGCCATGACTGCTTCCTCCTTCCACATGCAAAACTAAAACCATCCCAGTCTGTGTGGCAGACTAGACTAGATCTGCTCTGCAGGCTTGTATTGCTCCTGGCATAGCAGGACCGTTTGGAGCATGACAATTAAAACCCAGTTTCCCAATGGCAGGGCTCCATTATACATGCTTATTTAATTACCTAATTTAATTATCTATCCTTCCAGCTGCAGAGAACGATGAGGGAAGAAATGGGAAGAGCCAGCAGATGAATACCTGTGTCCAAGCCTGCTGTCAAAAGCAGAACGTGGGGTTTTTGTGATGATGGGTTGGTTTACATGCCACAAGGCCTGCTGGCAGGATGCTTAGCCAGGACTACTGGAAGAGAGAGGGAAGGAGAGGTGGTGGGGCAGTCCTGGATGCAAGGCCCAGACCTTTAATGATGGTGACAATAGGGTTGAGTGTTTACCAGAGGGACAGCCAACAAGGCAAGTATCCTGGTGGAAGTCTGCTGCAGACCACCCAACAAGGATGAAGAGGCTGATGAAATACTCTGTGAGCCTCTGGGAGAAGTCGCACCACCACTGGCCTTTGTTCCCATCGGGGACTTCAGCTTCCCAGCTGTCTGCTGGAAACACAACAGAGCAGAGAGGAAAGAGCCCGGGGTGCAGGAAGGCTGGACATTGTTCCTGCAGGAAGGGAACCTTCTAGGCAGGCTCTCCCAAGTGTCAAGAGATGAGCCCAGGGGAAGGATGGCTAGACAGAGAGCTTTGCCTGGAACTCAGGGAAACAGAGTCTATCACCTTGGGAAGAAGGGCAGGCAGCTCGGGAATACTACAGGGATGACATGAGGAGAAGCAGGGAGAACATCAGAAAGGCCAGAGCCAACCACAGGATCTTTTAGATGTTGAAAGGAGGGAGCTGAGCTGCAAATGCAGACCTGGCTGTTCTGGTACTCACTCCTATTCTATCATTTCTGAAGAAAATCCAGCCAGTTTTGCAGAGCCCCCGGACCCATCTGCTGGCCCAGGCAAACACCACCATTCTATTTTAAAGTGACAGAAGTGTCTGCATCTGTTTAATAGCACCCATACACACATCTGCCAAACAGGCCTCGTGGAACAGCACTTTCTGAGCATTACACATTCTTCTATTTCAGGACAGTAAAATAGACACCATGGCCTCTACACAGACATCTCCTCATCCAGTTCTCAGCCTCCTTCCTTACTCTAAATGAACTGTGCAGGAAACATCTCAACTAATTAAAAATTAGCAATAAAGCCATATGGCAGCTGTAATGGAAAACACATTATGTCTTTTTTTTTCAGCGGATTTCGTTATGGTTCAACCACACAAGGAAAGAAGCACTAAAGAAGGGACTGGAATTCCAGGAGCCAGAACAACTTGCTGGTTTTATAACCAAAATGCAGCATACATTGAAAAGAGATTTTATAGGAGTTTTATCGGTTTGCCAGACAAGTCTCAGGGATTATAAAGCAACCTTTTCTAACTTGGAGAAACAATCACTGAGAGGCAAAAGTGAATTTGCTCACCACTAGCAGAGCCAAAAGCAGAATCCCATCCCATGGCCTCCCCTCCCAGCCCCAGGGCTCTGGAGAGGCAGAGAGTGCACGGGAACAAATGGTGTGCACAGGATTTACGGTTAGGAGCCTCACTGTGCTGAGGTACGTTTCTCCATGAGGAAGTGACAGAGATTTAAGGGCCCAAAGTGTGCAGAGCCACTGCTCTCAGCCAGGACATGCTGCCAGGTGTGCATGTTCTCCCCACATCTGGTTTTCAGAGCAAGGCTTTACCGGATTCAAATTACAAAATGCTGAAACCACTCATCAGCCATAATCCCCTTTCAGCCAAACCAGCCACGCACCACAGAAATCACGGATTTTGGGCTGCAGCTTTCCACTCGGGCCAGCAGAAGAGGACCAACTGGGAAATCTCTACCTGAGCAGAATGTGCCTGGCCCTGGAGGGATCACTGCACGTCAGCTGAGCAGCACAGAGGTTTCTGTTCCCACTTCCCCTCCATGACCTGCCCACCCCCAAAGGCAAACAGGGGTCACTGCTGCTCACACACAACTCCTGCTCTGGATTCCTCCTGTGATGGGGGGATGGCAGGTACCCCCACCCAGCACAGCTCCCGGGAGCCAGATGCAGGAACTCCTCCTGAAGGCAGCCTGGAAGAACCATTTTTCCCACTGCCCACACTGCCCCTTCTTGCCTTCCACTTCCACTTCCCTCCCCACCACAGCACGTGCCACACTTCCCTGCACTGCTCACCCCTCAGCCCAGGGCAGCAACCAGAGGCAGGGGCACCACAGCCCACAGAACCTGGAGGCTGAAGTCACGGCTGCCCTTGGGAAACAAGGTTTCCCTTCCTTGCTGACCTCCAGGTCTCCTGAAATGACTGAGAGGAGCTTGAGGGCCGAAAAGAGAACAAGACTGTGGGGTTGGAAAGGCACACAGAGCCTCCTGCACTGCGCCAGCAGCAGCAAGGGTGATGAGGATCACAGCCAGGGGATGCTACAGGTCAGGCAGAAAACTGCTTCTGCTCATGATAGAGTGTCTCTGTACCACTGTACGTTCCTGTCAAGGCATTGTATCCCAGGAACCACGGCACAGATAACCTCAGAGATCTTGCAGGCCAAGTCTTCAGTGATACCTCAGAGATCTGGGCAGTTTTCAATCTTCCCAAAGTGACAGCAGTTTGCCATCCGAACCCCACCGAAGTACCAGCCATGGGGACACTTCCACAGCTACGGACCTGAACCGCCTCAGCCATGGCCATGACACCTGCATGCACAAGGTACAATTTCCCAGCCGAGCAGAGAAAAACTAACTCCTGAAACACCAGATCCTGCAACCAGCAGGCTCTGCCTCAGCCCACACAGCCCTGGATCCCTCAGCAGCAAGCTGCTGTGACTTGCTTTTGCCGTGGAAAACGCTTGCCAGCTAATCTCCCCATGTCTCCTAACATCAAAGGGCAATCCAGAGCTCAAAGCAGCCACCAGCTCCGTGTGTTTTCAGATCAGCTGGCCTGGAACAGTTCTTGAAGTACTACATACACAAAAAGGCATTTAGCACTGTTATGCATAACTGTACTCTATATTCTGCACCTCCACATTGCCAATGTGCAAATCTCCCTGCGCAGATCCACCAGCCAGACCAAGATTCCCTCCCTGGCACAGACTTCCCAAGAGCTGGGACATTCCCACCAAGTCCATGGGCAGCTCTCCACACATCAGGGCCTCGCTGGGCTCACCCCTGAAACAGAGACAGCCAGATCCCTGCTTCTAGAAGGTATCATAACTAATAAATAATTTAAAAGAAATTAAAACAGATCACGGTGATTAATTTAACCAGAGTGGAAATCTCATTTTAGAAAACTGGCAGTGTTGGTAACCACCTCGCTAAGGTTTTATAATGAAGCATAGTAGTGTTTTCGCAGTGAATCTTATTTTAACAATCGCAACTCTGGAAATAAAACAACTTTTGAATGTGTGTTTTCCTTAAATGAAAGCAGGTCACTTTCATCAACGCACTGATGAGGAGCTACGGAGCTGTTTTGCGTGTCTTGCTGCATCCTGTCCGGAGGAAAACTTCCAGCTGTAATTCCAAACTCTCCTTTCTTCACCAGGAGCCTGTGCTGGGTGAACCATCCTGGCTGCAGCTACGGGGGAAAAGTGGGGCTGTTAAAAGTGCGTGTAAAGTTCCTTTCACCTGAGACACTGACACAGAATTAGACCTTACACACTTGGTATTTGTCTCTCCATCTGCCACATACTACGAGACAAACACCAAAGTGGTTGAGGCAGCACAAGCAGCCGCACCTCAGCGACTCAGGGATGGGTTTTACTGTGAGAAACAGGCAGAATACACAACATCTTTGCCTAAGGACCAGCAGCAGAGAACTCAGGAGCCAGAGATGCTGTCCCTGGCGAGCCACAGCCCCAGGAAGATGTAGATGAAACACAGCCCTACCTTTTACAAAGGTTTGAAAAGAAGCTAAGGCAGCACCCAGCTTACAAACTGTACCCTGCTCTGGGCCCTGCCAGAACCTCTTTATTATTGATTTTTTAAATTAAATTATTTATGATATCATTATTTATGGCAGGTTTTGGAGAACTGGTGGAACACGTTGAAAGCTCAAGATCACAGAATGGTTTAGGCCGGAAGGGACCTTAAAGATCATCCCTTTCCAACCCCCCTGCCACGGTCAGGTGTCTCTGCACTCATTGGTGCCCCATTTTGACACAACCTGCGGCCATCGACAATCACCAAGACTTTTCTCCCCCGGGGGCATTTTTAGCCAAACTATGGGTTAAAAGTATTCCTGGGAAGGAAGAGGAAGGGAGGAGCCACGCAGACAGTGAGATCACTCACCCACATTTCCATAGGAAACCAGGGTAAAAACAGCTTCCCCAAGAACAGCAGTGGTTGCTCTTTATGTTGAGTTAGAGCTGCCTAAAGAGCCTGTTCAGACACAAAAATTCAGAAACCTAAGTATAAGGTGTAATAGCATAAAGCAGAGGTTTGAGGGAGAACTTCAAAGTCATCTTCGAACAGTCAAGCAATATATAGAATTCGACTTACTGAGCACTTTGATGAGCCTAATGAACCCTCTTCTCCCAATAAAGCCTCTCTAAAGATACGTTCTAGCATGTTATGAAGTAGTTAGTCCAAAAAAACCCCCAAATTAAATTTACTTGCCCATGAGTTAGTAGCCACATACTCTGTGTCCTTATGACACAGCTCCTACCTATGGTTAAAATGCAAGAGTGGCTCTGGCTGTGGCACCCGAGCAGGCACAGACAGCGGGACTCACTCCGGGAAGATCGCTCCGACCTCTGCTGGTCCCCTCGGGGAAAACCAGCAGGAATTCCCGGGTCCTGCGGGAACACTGACCACGCAGTGGCTCCGAGGCGGTTTATCACTCATTCGAGGAACGCCTCCCAGACGAGCCTGCAGCTTATTGATGCTCCACACGTTTTGAGCCCCGAAATTTGCTCCTGTGGCTGCCCAGGTCCCACCACAACCCAGGGGACCAGCCTCCCCTGCTTGTCCCTTGGCCCCCTCCAGCTCTGCAATGTCTCAGTTAAGGGGCACTGCCAACCTGGACCAGCTTAGGAGCCACCTCTGAATGGAACACGTGCTCAGCATCCCAGCCCGAGGAGAGATTTTTCCACCATCTCCCTTCAGAAGCAAACGAGATCATCCCAGGAAGGCACAGCCGCTTCTGCTGCCCCTCAGCAGAGCCGCCTCAGAAAAACCTGATTAAAAATAGATGGTAACAAAGGAAATACCGGTAAGCCACCAAAAAAAAAGCCAGCAGAAGGAAAAGGAAGCAAATTCCAGGTTTCAAGGACTAACGTTTTATATTTAAATATTAAAAAGCCGCCTTCTCAACGTCGCTGGCAACTCGTAGACTCGACATGGGCAAAACGCGTGCTCAGCAGCCAGCTGAAAGGAGGCTGCACACCCGAATGGCATCCCAACCCTCAGCCCATCAAACACCACAACACCACTGGTTGTACCTCCAGTTTTAACCGGGCGGGTGTGCGGGGGGAGCCGAGCCCACGGGCTGGGGGGACATCGTGGCTCCCTGCCCAGCTGGTGGCCAGCGGCGACACCCCACACGGGTGACATCCCACATGGGCGACACCTGACACGGGTGACACCCCACACGGGTGACACGTCACACGGGTGACACCTCACACGGGTGACACCCCCCACACGGGTGACACCTCACCTGCACAGCCCCGCAGGCGCACCCCTGTGGGATCCCGAGGGCTGGGCATGTGTCCGGTTATGAAAACCACCCACGCCCACAGAACGCCTGTGGATGAAGCGCACCTGGAGCTACACACAGGTGGGGACTTAATTGTCCCCTCATGGCTTCCTCAGCCCTCAGACCAGGGGAAAAAGCCTGGATGGCCCGAAGTTCATCTCGCAGCAGGGAGCGGGTTCTGGGGGTCCCTGGGCGGGCGCAGGGCACCGGGAGCGGCCGAGCCCGGGGAACGTGCCGGCCCATCGCCCCCTCAGCACCGGGGCCCGGCCGAGCCGAGCNGCCACGGCCGGGAAGAGCGCGGGAGGCGGGGGCGGACACCCTGAGGGAGATGGACACCGTGAGGGGCCGGGGGCGGACACCGAGAGGGGGCTGGACACCGTGAGGGGGATGGACACCCTGAGGGGGACGGACACCGTGAGGGGCCGGGGGCGGGCGAGCAGCACCTGCGGAGCCCCT
This sequence comes from Pitta sordida, assembly GCA_013390025.1. Taxonomy (NCBI): domain Eukaryota; kingdom Metazoa; phylum Chordata; class Aves; order Passeriformes; family Pittidae; genus Pitta; species Pitta sordida. Next base: position 121,338 of record WEKX01015419.1, read on the forward strand.
CAGGTATCTTCACGTATTCCACGTTTAGCAGCGACGGAGGGCAAAAGCCCTCGGGATGTGCCGTTTGCCAGAGCCAGTTCCGCGCCGGCTGCGTTCAGATTTGCCTCCGAATTTTGCCCCGCTCTCCCCCTGGCATGTCGCCGGGCAGGTCTGGGGTCTCCCTTACCCAGAGAGGGCTGTGGGCTCCGAGTTTTCCAGGCTCACACCTGCCGAGGGTCACAGAGGAAGCCACCACCTCTCAGTGCCACCAGCTCGGCCAACCCCACGGACCCGGGAGAATTTCATTTACTTACCTTTTTACAGCACCCTGGGAGCGTGGTAAGGGCTTTGTGGAAAACACATGAAATGCAGGTCCTGAAGGGTTTGTACCTCATGCACACGCTTAGGTTCAGGCGGTCCCTGAAGTGGTCCCACCGATTTTAATGAGGCCACTAAAGTCACGCCAAACCTTTGGCTGTGCTCCTGCCAGCAGCCCTTGTCCCAACAAAACGGCATTCAACCCAGCCCAGCACTCCCAGCACAGATTTTCACGCTTGACTCGACACAGGACACATCCAGAGCAGGGGATGGCAGAGATGCTGTTCCCAGCGTGTCCTTTCACGAGAGATTAAACCTGAGCGGATCCCCAAAGGGCTGCTCTTGCCCCTCGCCTCCAGTTATTCATTGCCAAAACTCCTATGGAAAAGCAACTCCCTCTTTACACCTCATAGCAGTGTCTGCCCACAAAGGCAATGACGGAGATCATTTTTTATTGAGACTGCTTCTTTGGAAGAGCAAATAAATTGAATGTCCTGAGAGAGCAGCGTGTTGCCCGGAGCAAAGGCTCTTAGACTGCAAGTGAGAACTTACCAAGGGTGGGATCAATACCAGCTACTAAACCAACTCCCACTTAAATGGTTCTGAGGTTTCAGGCCATACCTAATGAATGTTTGATGTTGATTTCCTGGGCTCTTGCTAGAGGAAAGAGTGGATTTTGGAGGAATGCTCTCAAAAATCTTCACGGACTGGAACTTAAGACCTGTGTGTACAATACAAACACCAAAGGTAAAGTCAACTGCCCAGACAAAGCCCAGCAGTTCCTTCCACACTGAGTTAACACTGCAGTCAATACCTCAGGAAATTAAGGGGAGAGGAAAAGGGAGATAAGGGGGGGGAAAGAGCAGCCTTAATTATGCTGAAGAGGTACATAGAAAGACACTCATTAGTTAAATCCCCCATTTCATTTATGGTTATTATACATCTTTGCAAAATTAAATAATTAGCCAGGATGCCAACTGCACTCTGCTGGCACAAGCCACATCAGACACTCTGCAAGTGCAAGCTCCGTTTCCAGTGCGTCAAAAGTAACCTGAATTCATAGAAAACCCACACACAAATGTTGTTCTGCAACAGAGGGGATATTTTCATTCCACAAGATGAAGGCTTAGATACATTATTTATTTATTTAAACCCTCCCTCGTTATAGGGATGAGATTCCTAATATTCCCATTGGAATTTATTCAGTATTCCTATATTGAGCGTATATTGAATAAGAAAAAGCCCAAACCTGTCATTTAAGAGGGTTATACTGGAAAGACTAAGCCTAGTTCAAAATCTGATTTTATTTCCAGCACTGAACTGTTACTTTAATATTTAGCCTAATGTTTAAAAGTCTGAATTCACATTTGCTCACCCTTTTCACAGAGGTGTTCAGTTCCCTCTGCTGGAACCTTACAGCTTTTCATACTGCTACCCGAGTTTGGGACTGAGATAATTAATTAATCACAAAATAATGGTGACGTGGAACAGATGGTCTCTCAACTCTTCAGGTATTGAGGCAAAGCAACATCACCCACTTTTCAAAGTAGAAAATCATGAAGTGTCTAATTAAAATAGCACCTGCATTGATTTTTTAAGGTGAGGGGTACCTTGTAGAGGTTAATTTTTCTTGGCCTGCCAGATGAACAAAAGTGTGTTGGGGAAGGGGGTGTTGCTTTTGGGGTGTTCATTTTTCGGTTGGTTTTGTGTTTTGTTGTTTTGGGTTTTTTTAAACAATGTTGTTTATCCACTAGTGAGGTAAAAATATTCCACTTAACTGATTCTTCTGATTTCCTTCAGAGTAACTTCCACCGTGTAACCGAAAAGCTTTTACAAAGGCCATTTAATGCATGCAGACATGAGTTCTACCATGTATTTATGTAGCCTTTAGCACAAAGCAGTGTGCACAAAACAGAGTCCTTGGGGAAACAGAATAGTCACTTACCTTTGAACTCTTAGGAGAAAACTCCAACAGGATTTTGGCATCTAAACATTCCCATTAAAAATGTTTTTGTACGTCAGAACGTCAGTGAGGGTGGAGAAATAACTCATAACATTTGTTGACATTCTTGACATAGTTTCATATTTTATCTCATAACAACACAAAAACGATCAGAAATGTTTGGTTAAATATGTCCTTTTTACAGTAGCTGTTAGATAAACACACTGGGAAAGGTTTTTGATGAAGCAGAGCTGAGTTCTGTCACTGCAGTCCTGGCAGCATCAGCCAAGCCAAGGAGTGTAGCAGTGTGTCCAAAACTGGGTGTATCCAAGCAGAAAAAATCAGGAGCACAACAGCTCCTGTGTTTTCTCCCCTACTCTCCCAGCATCTCTGCTCTAGTAGCATTTTAAATTTGCCATCCCAACATTTGTGAGACTCATGGTGGGAAGAGGGAAGGCTGTGAAGGCCACTTTTAATCCTGTGAACTGTATCCAAGAGCCAGTATCTGCCACAACCTTCTGATATTTCAAGTAAAAACTATAGTAACTAAAAGCTGCAAGATAAAACAGCTGGACTCCTACAAACACTCTTCCCCCTTTGACAAGAATCAGAGGTACAATGAACCTTTGGATGACAATTATTTAATGAAGTTTGTTGTGGAGTCCAAGAGGTTAAACCACTCAGGTGTGTATCTGTATTCCAAGGAAAAAAAGTCAGACCATATCAAGGTGTATCACAGTCTTCATTTCAGTTACAGAGCACAATTCCATACAGGGATGTAAAATGGATCTGTGTTATAGAAATCTTATTCCTGCTCCGAACTGAACACCGTCACATATCCTGAAAATAAACAAACAATAAACGGTGTAAGTGTACGAGTACAAGGTACTCAGGAAATTAAAATCCATCCTCCCTGCCCCCACATTCCCAAGGTTTTCCATCTTTGAGAAGCTGCAATTCAAATTTTACCTGACAGAGGCTTCTGCTTTGTCAGCCTGTCATCCACATGACAGACTTATTTGCCAAATAAAGCCCAGAATTTTCAATTTGCTACTACTCATTCTCATTGCACATGAGTGGTAAGTGGAAGCATAATCCAGCTCCTGTATGAAATACAGGATATCCCACAATATTCACTGGCAAAACCAGGCCCCCTGAAGTTTTTTATTGCACACTCTAAGATTTGCTTGACATAAGATAATTGGCAGCTAACAAATTAATTTGTACTTCCTTCATCTATATTTAAACTTGTCTTCAGTTTTCAAACAAAGACATTAAAGTAGGTATTTATCCAATCACTTGGTTCTGAAGGGGTGAAGAAAATCCCACGTCTGAGTGACACCAATGGTCTGAGTGACCATTTCCCCTGAAGAAACAAAACCTGCTGCACAGCTACTCAGACATTTCTCCAGCTGCTCTCAAGTTTAACGAGCTCAAACCTCAGAAGCCAAGCTTAGACCAGGATGTGCTGTGAAAGAAACCAAGCTTAGACCAGGATGTGCTGTGAAAGCAACACGGACACAGTGAGCTGGAAGAGAGCACTGAGGCCTCAGAGACCTCTGCTAAGCAACACTAAAAGGCACTGAATTCTCCCTGAGGAAGCAGAGGGGAAGCACAGCCCAAACTCCATGCAATTGGAGCAGGAAACCCACCTGTCCCCAGGCTGGACTCCCATGGGGAAGCAGTAGTTGAGCTCGAGCCTGGCGATGTTTCCCAGCCGCAGCACAATTCCAGCGCCGTAGGACCAGCGGATGGACTCTGCCAGCCTCTGCAGGTGGGCTCTGGGACCGTCCCCTGCAAGCACAGAGCAGCAGCACTAGCACCACAGCACACTGCCAGGCTGCTCCCAGCCTGAGGGAGACAGACTGCTCAGGGGCAGCTCCTGCAGCTTCAACATTTACCAACCACCCCCAAAAACACCAAACCTTGGACCTCCGCTACTGGGATTTTAGTTGGATTGCTGCTCATCTTCATCTGTCACCAACAGCTGGACTGGACCTGGACTAGAGCCTTAAATGTCTGAAGGGAGCCCACAGGAAAGATGGAGTGACTGTTCACAAGGGCCTGGAGTGACAGCACAAGGGGGAATGGCCTCACACTGCCAGAGGGCAGGGATAGTTGGGATATTGGGAACAAATCCTTCCCTGGGAGGGCGGAGAGGCCCTGGCACAGGTTGGAGCTGTGGCTGCCGCATCCCTGGAGGTGTCCAAGGCCAGGCTGGGACAGTGGAAGGTGTCCCTGCTCAGGGCAGGGCTGGGAATGAGATGAGCTTTAAGGTCCCTTCCAACCCAAACCAGTCTGTGATTCTATTCTCTGATTTAGTGGGTCTCTATCATTTTAAAGTTGAGTAATATGCTTTTCAATCGTGCATAAAATGTCTCCTTCCCATGTGGATGCCACTCAAGCCAGGCAGTCATCAAGTAGCATATCCCAAAACTGATTGGAAACATATTGAAAAGCCAGACACCAATACACTGAAACCCATCTTGAAAAAGGTGAGAGGAAAAAACCCCTCCCATCAGATCCCACATCCTCATCCCCAATGCCACCATGTTTTACTTAGTTATCCCAGGAAACATTAGAATCCCATAAAGCATCACCTCCCCTTCTGCCTCCAGGACGGTCTAAGATGACAAGGGTTAATTACCACACTGCTCTGCAAACATCACCAATTCACAGCTACTGCTTTGACCCTCCTGGGTCTCTTTCCTCCAAGCTGTGCTAGAATTTATGTGGGCAGCTAAATAAAGAAATCACTGGCAAGTTTTCAAAGATATAAATCAAAAGCAGCAGTTTTTTGACAGGCCCCAAAACACGCACAGTAAACAAACTGCTTGTGAGTAAAGAGAGGTGGAACAGCTCTCCTTCTGGATTGTGCAGAGAGGGAAGGAGGCTCTTCATTCTGTTGCCCTTACCATAGTTAAGATTGCAGAGGTTTCCAGCATTCAGGAAGAAATGTGTCCTGAAGAGATCCCCGAAGCCTCCACGGCCTGGCCGGAAAGGGAGAGGGGTGTAGAGATGGAACCCCCCAGCCCAGTAGGCTTCTCCTCCCAGGTAATCACCTGTGGGGGCAAAATGGTGGAGTAAAAGCATTTACTGTGGAATATATTAGCAGCACCAGTCACTGAAGGTAAAAGGACACGTCCCTAAGTTGGTTTACACTGCACTTCTACCCCCTGTAACTCTGCCTATTTGCTTCTCTCTCCAACCTCAACACCATGGAGTAAAATCAGCACTTACACAATCCTTTAAACCTTCCAAGTGAAGCCTTTTCCTTCACATGGCTCATCAGAGCCCTGAACATCTCTGCAATACTTAATTTTAAAAATGGGACATCGATCCAGTTAAACCACAGTAACTGTTGAGTGCCCTGGTAAGAGCAGGACGGCAGCAGAGGAAGGAATGGGACTGAGGAGGCTCCTGGCTCTCCAAACCCCCCTAGGGAGCAGATGAGCTCTGCTCTGAGCATCCTGTGCTTAGGCTGTATCAGACACATCTCCTGGGGCTGTCGCTACAGCCACATCCTGGGAGCTTGGTCAGCCTGAAGGTCGCTTCCCAATTAGAGGGACACACCGGGAGTGTGAAAGCCTGAACCAAAAGCCACCATAACATCTCCCCAGAGTCCAGCACCAGTGCCATTCTCCTGAGGCTGTACAGGCCTGAGGGCAGGATGTTCCCAGGACTGCCAGAGGAGCAGGATTTGAGCGTTGCACACCTTCGCTCTGGGGTCCGATGCTGTACATGCTGAATCCACGCACGCTCGTTGGGCCTCCCAGGTAAAACCTAGAGAACACCAGCACTTTGTAGCTTCAAACACCAGCAGGAGAAGGCAAACTTGTCTATAAAGCAGTTGCAGTATGGCTAAAAACACCACTTTGCCACAATAAATACTGGCAGGCAGAGCTGTTATGGAGCAAATTATAAATTTCTATTACCCCAGTCCCAACGTGCAGATAAAGCTAACTAAAAACATCTGATTTTCCTCAGAGCCACAATTATTGCTGCTTCTCTTTTCTAGAGTTTTCCACATCCATTACTGGGAAAAAAACAAACCGACCAACATTTAACAAACTGACCTGTCAGCTATACTGGATGGTTTGTCTCCAATAGGCACCAACATTCCACCCCAGAGTGACGCCGAAAAAACCTTGGGAGAGAAAAAGCAGCTGTTTGTTATCCCAAATCCCTTCATTTCCCCGAGGCAGTGAAGATTTCCAGGCTCAGTAACAGGCAGAGTGTGCAGGGACATCACACTTGCACTGGGATTTTCAGGGAATTCTGGAGAGCTGCTGCCCTCTCTCTTTCATGCAGTGCCTTGAAAAAGCCAACACAGCACAGCTGAACCAAATGCTGCTTTCACAGTACCTCCTCCAGCTCCTGGTTTCTAGGATGTGTTGAAATTCTCATTTCAATAAGCAGGAAAAAAATCTATTTCTACCTCAGTTAAAGCTGCCTGAAACTTGAGATTTCTATATTCTCAGGAGAAGCTGAAGTTCACGAAACATTCCCTCCCAATAAACTTTACATAGAAGAAATAATTACATGTTGGGTAGCAAAATTAGTAGTTATATATTCATAATTTCCATGACAGAAGAAACCTAAACCAACATCAGTCAGAATATTCATGAACAGGTGAAAGGTTCAAAACGTTTTAATTCACAGGGTTAAGTGTCACGTTGTTCTTTTCCAGAATCCCCATTTCTCAAGTGACTGTGCAGGGCAGGAAAATGAAGTTAGAAAATAAAGACTAGTTCACTTTCCACAAAAACAACCTCAGATCAATTCCTAAATTATCCCTAAGAGAATTACCGAGTCCCAGATCAGTTGCTTGTTGAGCTGAAATTCAAAATCCTCCTTCAGGAAGCTGACGTCTCCTCCTGTGTAACCAGCCAGCTCCTGCAAAGACAAGTTGATGGGAGTTGGAAGGGATATCACAGGTTTCTTCCCTCTCTGCCTATATCAGGCTGTGAAAACAGAAAAAATAAATCCTGGGCCTCGTTGTCTCCTGCTCAATCCAGGATCAATTTTTAGCTTTAGATATTTTCAACACGAACATCAAATTACCTGAATTAGGACTCCCTCAAACACACAGATCAAACCCAACAGCAGCAGAAGTGATTTAACGATACCTGGTTGATTTTCAGCAAAGCCCCTCGTTTGGGCAGGATGGAGGAGTTCCTGGAATCAATGGCCATGGCGTGCTGGAAAGGAGCAGAACACTGGGGTTAGTGTCCAACACCTCAGTTACACTCTGATCCTCCTGCAAAATCTGTGCCAAGAGGGGAAAACAACATGGCTCTGGGTAAGGGCAGCGCAGCTTCATGGGTCTGGGGACAATACACCTCCAGGGGGATTTAGTTTTGAATTCAGGGGCCACATGAAATGCACAGATTTGTATTTCTGGCCCCACAAACAGAGCAGCAGCAATGCCCCAGTGCAAGCCACCAACCTGCAAATAGTTTATCCCCTACAATTTGTAAAGCTGTGGGTGAAAGATGGCAAAGTGACCAGAAACAAAAAGGCTGGCAAGCTCCTCTGGGATCATCCATAACTGTGTGATGAGCCAAAATGACGTGCTTTAGAAAGTGATCATGGAAGAGCCTTACGGAGAGAGACGATTTGAGAGAGTGTCCACTTTCCTCTCGGACAGAAAAGGAGGCAGTTCTGGCCAGGCAGCCCAGCTCCCTCCACACACCCTCCCACTTGATGGTGTGATTGGTCTTCCACACCGGAAACTACAAAAAAAGAATTGAGGAGAACATGAAGACATTTGTTACAAAATTAAAACATTTTGGTTATGTTTGGGTTTATGGCTTTCTTTCCAAACTTCTTGAATTTCATTTCGGAGAAATGTTAATCCTGCTCCAGCCCAGAGAGCTCCCCCTTCATCCATCCCAGACTAAAAAATATCTTGACCTGGGCTGGTAGAGCCAGGACTCAGGAGCTCTTGGGCTCCACTTACGTTGAATTCTGTGGATATTCCTCGATCTGTTTCACGAAGGGAGCTCCAGGGGAACTGTCCAGTGACTTTATACACGTTAACTGCAAAACTGAAACACAACAACTGCTGCTTAAGGTGGAATTTGGAATCACCACCAAAACATAAAGCAGCTCTGCTACAGAATGAACAGACGGTGAGGAAAGGAATAAGTGTAATCATTACTCGATGAAAGATGGTATTAATTGGATTACAGCCTTTCAGTCAAACAAAGAAGTGCTCAAAAAGGCATCCCCTACTTTCTCTCGAAGTTCCCAGGCTGTGGTTTGAAGAAGGACAGGCCATAGGAAGTTTCCTTTGTTCCATAGGAGAACTGGAAGGTGACCTTCTCTGCACGGCCAAAGAGATTTGGGAGCTTGAGCCCAAGTACCTACAGAAAATAAAACAGAATTTAAAACCAAAACAAACCCACACTGTAACATTCCCTGTGTAGTTTGCTGTCTTTCCTCTTAATCATATGCTTTTAGTATGAAATATTAGATATTCAGGGTTCCATTGAGTTTAAGGGATCAGAATGAATGTCAGTAAATTCAGCTCTTAAGGAAATAACCTGCGTTGCCAGGAGCAGTGGACACAACTCAGGTTTTTACAGCATTCACAAGTTTTCCTTCTCTGTAACAAACAAATAGAAGGGGAGGCTGAGTACAAAAAGAAGAAGCAAAACAGCTTTCAGACAGTTTTCAGCAGGGCTGGGACCAACAAGGAGGATTCCCTGCTGCTTTCCTTCAGCAAACACAACACCCTGGACTTGCCTTTTGGCACTGGAGCTGCACAAGCAGCTCCCAGCTCACCCAGTTCCCCTTTTCCTTGCGGCACCTGAGTCAGGCAGGGTCTTCTGCAGGTTAAAAATACCCCTAAGAGGGAAGGGATGAGTCCCTTGAGCTGGCTTATCCCCCAGCTGCCCTGGGCGTGTGACAGGCAGGAAGAGCAGGAGGGGCCCTGGAAGTGCTGCTGGGAACAACAGCACAGCAGCTGGAAATATTCTTCACACAACCCTGGAACCTGAGGCATCCCTCACTGAATGTTTATCTGATTTGGGAAACCCCTGCATTCTGCAGCACAGGATCATCAGCACTGGGCTAAAATAGGGGAAAACAAGAACCATCTCCAATATAAATCGTTTTGACTCAGGTAAAAATACTTCAAATAAAGCTCATAAAACCAAAATGACAAGTCCCTTACTAATCTCTCCAGCAGGTAAAACATCTTAAAGATGACCAAGAAATACTTCAAGTAGTGGCAAGGGTTAAAAAATTCCCATCTGAGCATTCCCCCTCAGCTCAAAATAGGCTCCTGCTGAATGAAAGCCTGACTAATACAGACACTCAGTAAAGCTGGATCAGGAAAATGATTTGGCTTGGATCCCCAAACTCCTCCTTAGGTCTGGAACTGGAAGTAAGAGGAGTAACAAAAGGCTAATGATTAATTAGTAGTAATTTGGGTGAAGCCATACCATGCTGCCCTCGTTGTTGCCAACCATCGTGTTGTAGCTTCCAGTCAACCTTCTCAGCTCTGTCACCTCAAAGGTCACATCTAAACCATTTGGAAGGGCATCATCTCCTGCAGAAACCAACAAGTGTGTGTTACCTCTAAAAAAACTCCAGAGAGTTACTTGAATTGTTTGAAAATTGTTCGAGTTAAAGGATGCCAGAAGTCCACATGACAAAGAGCATTTAATGTCAGTTATGTGATGGTTAATAACTGGAAGTAGAGGACACATCTTTAAGCTTTCCCTCACGTGTTCTTTGGAACTGTGGGTTAAGGGATGTTCACTGTGACTATTTAAGTGCTGGAAATTCACTCATTTTTGCAGGCAATGCTTCAGTACACATTCATACAGACACCTGCAAATAGATCTTCAGGAGGACAATGGACAATGAGAACAATGAGGGAAGAGGTGAGGAGTAAGGAGGGGACACGTACCTTGACAGGTGTCAATCAGGACATCCACGTGTCTGAAGATTCCCAAACGGAGCAGCTTCTCACGAGCTTCATGGGATTTCCTCATCACCTACAGGATGAGAAGAGCAGCTCAGCCACAGAGCCCTGCAATGGTTGGGGTTGGAAGGGACCTTCAGGACCATCCAAGTCCATTTGAGTCTTTCAGGTGACCAAAAACAATAGTTAAAATGCAGCTGGAGCTGTAAAATATCCATGGATTTTGTACACAGAGACATATAAATGCACCTTCCAAGCACACCACAACCACTTGAACACTCGCACCACTACAAAGGATTAAACAAACCCACAGCATCAGGCTCAGTTCCTGCCTTTTGTTTCCTTCCTGAGGGTTGTAACACTTAAATCTATTATTTAAACAGGTTTCAGTCGTTACAACCTCTACACCTGTTTAATAATTTATCCCAGGCAAATTAACTGCGAGTTAGAAATTCCCAAATGGGAAGAGGGAGGCAGGAAAAAACATCTGTTTGCCATTCCCAACACGCCTGAAGGTGCCAGTACTTCATATTCACATTTAGCTTCTCCGAACCACCACAGAACTTGACCACGTTGCCCCAGGTTGAAGGGAACACCCCGAAACAGGGAGAGAAAACTCGTCAGCAATTAATTAAGGAAGGTGACTGCCTGCTGTTCCCTGCAGTACTTACATCAATGAGGTTTTTAGCCTTGAAAACATCAGCGATCTCATACATGATGAGGTCATCTCTGGTCCTTCCCAGGCCATCGAAGTGCACGTGCTGAACCACCACCTGAACACCAGAGACGTTGGAACACTGAATCTGCAGCTAATAATGAGCATCAAAATCACCAACGCACCAAAATTATTGCTGGGCAAGTGAAAAACTAACCACTATTACAAATAAATAACTGCAGAAACCACACGAGGGTCAAGACAGAACATGCAGTTGCGTAGCTGGAGTTGTTTGCTGATTCTTGTATCGGCTACACATAAGGAAAAAGGTGAAAGAAAAAACCCTAAATATTTAATAAATAAATATTTAAACCCAGTCAAAATCATCACTAGCACTGAAGCAGCGCAATTTAAAAGGCAGGTGAAGGTGACTCCCAGTTTGAGGTTTTACACGATATATCTATCTGCTTTTATACACTTACATCTTTGTTTTCCAGAATTTCTTGCTTGGTCTCAGGCTCGACTTCAACCAGTTCAGCCTCCTCTCCCAAGGCATCAAAGCCTGGCCCAGTCGTGGGAAGGGGCTCCAAACTCTGAAAACGTAACAAAAAAAATGCATTTATAACACAGGACACGGATTTGTCACTTATGGTTTTTGCAAAGGGAAAAAAACCCCCCATGGTTCTTGACACTGGGCTCAAAAAATCCTGAGGGAAAAGAGCAAAAGAAAAGGACTAAAATAAGAAGAATTGCCAACACACCTGTCTTCTACCTGCCTGCTGAAATTTTTAATGAAAATTAAAGAGTTTCCACATGGAATGGTTTCTCAAAAAACACTCTGCATCCTTCCCAAAAATAGCCTGAATTCCTAAGGCACGCTTCCTGTGCTAAAACATTAACTCTACCTCCTTAAACAGCTACACAAATCTGGCTGTCACTGGTCTAATTTGGGTTTTTGGGAGGCAGAGGACTACGAACACTGAACAATAAAATAAAAAGGGTGTTCTCAGCACACGAGTTACACACATGCTTTTATATTTCAATATTTCTTTTAGAAGCGACCTTCCAAAAAAGGCCCGAGAACCTCAGAAAGGAGCATTTTAACCCTAAAGGTCTGCAGCACAGCACGGCTTCATTTACTGTACCCGGGAGAAGTAAAATGAGACTTAGCAGAAGGTAGCCGTGAGTGTCCCCTCCTCTGAAAACAACAATGGGTAGAGAGTAAAAGTAGATTTATGAGTCAATACCACGTGTGCTGCATGATTCAAATCCACTTTAGTACAGCCGTGAGTGTCCCCTCCTGGCGTGTGGGAGAGCCGGGTTCAATTCCCGCCAGGGAGACAGTGTTAAGAGTTGGACTCGATGATCCTCGTGGGTCCCTTCCAACTCAGAATATTCTGTGATTCTGTGACTCCAGCTCGGCTGCTTGGCTGGGATAGCAAACTGCTGTTCCAGGTTACAAAATGCTCTTCATTAAATCAGGATTCTCTGGTTTATTGGTTCTTTTACAGTTCCCCCTCAGCCAAGCCCCCAGTGTCCTCGTTAACCCCCTCTGCACCCCCTGCTTGCTGCGGCAGGGCTCTGGAGCACCCCAGACATCGCACCCTCAGCTCATCAGCGCCGGCCCAGACGAACCCCAAGACCCCACTGACAAGGCTTTGTGAGGGCAAAGGGAACAAAGGAAGGGTGCGCTGGCTCGCTGCTGCCATTACGCAGCCCCTCAGGACAGCCGTGCGGTGCCCAGCCCGCTCCAGGGAAGGTGTCCCGGCCCCGGGTCCCCTCAGCGCTCCCGAGCCCGAAGGTCGCCGCGGGGAGCGCCCGGCCCGCCACCTTCGGGCGGCCCCGGG
>WEKX01015420.1:3670-27487 GCA_013390025.1 Pitta sordida
GCAAATGGTGGAATCAAAACTGCGATAAATTCACATCTCAAATGCGCGAGGTCGTGAAGGAGAAGTCGCGATACAGAGAGGATTCACTGTAGCAGCAGCATGGAAATTCACATTTTGAAGAGCAATACACACTTTATTACACTTGAACATGCCAAATGTGTCATTTCATTATTTAAGCAGTTAAGAATAACCTTATTATCATAATCTTGCAGGCTTCAAAAGAGAATTAACAGTACAGGTTGAGTAAAATCGATTCACTGTTTTAGTATCCTAAACAGAAGCTGCAAATTAATATAAATCAAGTACAGTCGGGTCTCCTATACCATGGTACCGCGGTCTTACTCATGTCCCGCAAAACCTGCCTTCCTGGCAGCTCATTAATATGCAAATTTGCCCTGCACCCTCAGATGGCTCCCTGGCACTGTTTCAGCACTATGTTGCTGTGTATCAGTTGCCACGGTGGCTGTGCCAGTGGAGGAAGCACCGATGTGCCTGGGAGGGGGGAAAGCAGCAGAGCCACCACGGCGCTTGGGCAGGGGGCAAAAGCAGCAGAGCCACCGCAGCCATGCCCGGGAGAGGAAGGGAAATGGTGGAGCCACTATGGCCATGCCCAGGAGGGGGAGCAAGCGGCGGTGCCATGAGGTGCCATGCCGGTTGATTTGCATATTCATGACTGCCTAATTGAATATTCATGCATGTCAAGTTGCACATGTGCAGTTGCAAAAAGGAGACTTCTTAATTGCTGAAAAATCATGCCGCTAAGATGTGAAGCTGCAATATGAGGGGTGTCGCAAAGCGGAAGAGGGCCGACTGTATCAGATACTGCAATAGCTACAATATTTTAAGTACGCACACAGAAATAATGCATCTTTATTGCTAAAATGAAGTTATAAATACAAAATTTTAGTTCCTCAAAATAGTTTCAACAGCAGATCCTCTGAAAGCAACAGGAAGGAAATGTAGAAGAAAAAATATTTGAAGCAATATTCTTGTCCTGAGAATTATTTCTTCAGACATACTTTAGACACCTAGTAATAGAGATAGAATGACGGGTATCATCTGTTTTGTTCTTAACTGAGTAAGCATTTATTCCTTTTAACCTTTTAATTATTTGTCCACAGATGGCTGACAGCTCTGTCTCTCTTGCCTTGTGCTGTGATTCTAGTGGTTCTTAGAAATCAAATATAGAAATTAAGGCAACAAGTCTACGGCTGTCAACAACACACAAAAAAAAATCAATTAAAAATTCTAGGTTTTAGATACCTCTATCTTGCTCAAAATTTCTTATTGTCAAAATACAGTGCTCAAGTAGCACTGGGGAGAGATGATACAAAAAAACCCCAATAGTCTGCTCACATTCTATTCTGATCAGTTCCATTTCATCTAGTTGACATGTTCTTGTTATCTGTGTAAATAATGTAATTTTCTTTCCTTTTCTTTCCCTCCATTACTTCTGGCCTCTTTACAATGTTTGCTGATGGCAACATGAGAAAAGAATAATGAAAAAAGTTGTACACTAAAACATAGAAAAAGACACAAAGATGAGGGAAATACATACCTTTCTGTGGTATTTTGATATTTAAAAGGCAATTTTATTTTGTTTTTCATATAAGTTCCAGTGAGTTACGTAGGTAGGTACCCTACAGACCTCCCACATAACAGAAAGTCATATGGCTATAAAAAACTAATGCCAACACCAGTCCACAAGTCTCCCAAGTAAAATACAGATGTGCAGTAAAAGAACAATCTATGTACAGTTATACCCCCTCCATCGCGAGGAAAGAGACAGGCGATGGCCCTTGCAAAACCCTAACCTCGCAAAGAACTGCAGGTCATTAATATGCATGCAGGCCGCGCCCATTGCCCCATCCCCCGGAACTCCACAGGGCTCCGAGCACTTTTTTGCTTCTCCCCTTGGACTCNCCCCAGCACCGCCTCACGGGGAGCTCCAGCACCACCCTTCGGTGGAGCAGATGCATTGCGCATGTGCGAGCCGCAAAATTTCGCAAATGGTGGAACCAAAACTGCGATAAATTCACATCGCAAATGGGCGAGGTCGTGAAGGAGAAGTCGCCATACTGAGAGGATTCACTGTATCTACAAGGACATAAAACACATTTGACTATGGAGACTGGATGTTACTAAGGAAACTTACCAGACTTTTGAATCTCAAGCTAACAAGCAACTCATCCACATGGAAGTGGCAGGAGCGGAAACTCCATCAGCACTGCAGTAACAACAAGTGGTGAGCTTCAGTGTCACTAGACAAAAATGTTCCATGAAGACTCAGAAGAGGTAAGTTTATGCAGCAACGACCATAACACACTAGTAAGTCACTTAAAATGCTCTTATGTTTCTACTGATATGCAGCCTTGAATGATCCAGTAGATTCAGACTGATGTTTTTTGTTGGCGGTGTTATTTTGCACATACATAGCAATGTCTGCCAAAAGAGAGTAACAGCAACAACTGTCTGAACTATCCACTTCAACTTTTTTCCCATGCCAAAGCAAGAGATGCAAAATAAAACATTAAAGATTTAACGGCAGATAATGGTTTTATCTACATTAGCTATTGAATAGCAATACTTCAACCATTTCTTCAAAGTACCCAATGCTTCTGATTACTAATTTCTAAAATGAATTCTTCCTCTTACGCTCATTTTATGACTCAAATGCTATGCTCTATCTAGCAGGAAACATCTACAAATAGTATTTTGAATTCTAGGAGGTCATTCCATTAAACTACCTGTTTAAAAGGATCAGTGTCTCAATTATAAAAATACATCCTTTAACACTTACTCTTTATTACCTTCTGTCTTTAAGCATTACATTGATCACACTGATAAGATAAACACAAGCAAGTCTGACTTAGAAAATACTTTTCTCTGTACAATTCCTTTTTCTGGATTTAATGAAAGCTACCATCTACAAACTCTAACAATGCACATGATTTTTCTTTAGCCTGAAATTATACATACTATGGGATTTTCTTCCCAGTTTTCCTCAATATTTAAGATTTTTTCCCTCTCAATTTTAATTCATTTTCAGAATATGACGACCAAAACCAATGAGCTTTGACAACCTCAAAATCATTTAAACTATACTAAAAAACCAACAACTTACCCAGAAAAAAAGAGACAGGTTAAAGTTTCTTTCCAGTATTGTTTGGAAGTCCTTTCTCACTTTTGAATACTGCAAAATAAATCAGTTACTAAAATAAATTATTTCTGAAACCCTGCTCATTCAATTCCACCCACAATACAGAGGCATCAGAATTCCTCCACATTTCTGAATGGCAAATGCAAATCTTCAAATGACTGCAATTTTCTACAGTAATACCTCGCTGCATTGCAACCTCTCCACTGTGACCTTGCTGATTTGCAAGAAATGCCTCAGTGATTCACAGAGCTTCCCGGCCGACGCACGTGCAGTGCCTCTGTTTCGCCAAGGGGCAGCACCGGTGCTCCCTCTGGGGTGGGACTGAGAGAGTTAGAAGCCATCGTGGAAACATGTTAGATGGACATACATTATTCAGGAGGGATAGGAAAGGCAGAAGGGGCAGGGGAGTGGCCCTGTATGTTCGAGAAGCCCTGGAAGTCTTGGAACTGGAGATCAGGGATGATAGGGTGGAGAGTCTATGGGTTCAGATCGCAGGGTTAACCCTTGACCAACCTGATCTCCTTTTACGACCAAGTAACTCGCCTGGTGTAGGAGAAGAAGGCTGTGGATGTAGTGTATCTGCATTTCAGTAAAGCTTTTGACACAGTCTCTCATGATACAGTCCTGGGGAAGATGGCAGAAAGACGTTTAGATAGGAATATTTTGTGCTGGGTCAGGAATTGGTTGGATGGTCGAACTCACAGAGTGGTAGTTAATGGTGTCAGATCCAGTTGGCGGGCAGTTACTAGTGGTGTCCCCCAGGGGTCGGTCTTAGGTCTGGTCCTGTTTAATATCTTTATTGATGATATTGATGATGGGATTGAGTCCATCACGAGTGAATTTGCAGATGACACCAAGCTTGGAGCATGTGTTGATCTGTTAGAGTGTAGAAGGGCCTTGCAGAGGGATTTGGACAGATTGGAAAGATGGGCAAATTCCAATAGGATGAGTTTTAACAAGTCTAAATGTTGGGTTCTGCATTTTGGTTATAACCCAAGCAAAGCTATAAGTTGGAGATGGAGTGCTTAGAGAGTGAGCAGGTAGAAAGGGGGTATTAGTGGACAGCAAGTCAACATGAGCAAGCAGTGTGCCCAGGCAGCTAAGAGGGCAGCTAATGGCATCCTGGCCTGCATCAAGAATAGTGTGGCCAGCAGGGCATGGGAAGTTAACCTTCCCCTGTACGCAGCACTGGTTAGGCCGCATCTTGAGTATTGTGTCCAGTTCTGGGCTTCTCAGCCCAGGCAGCCACCGCAGCTTGGCTCCGCACAAGCGCAAGCCACCCCTGCTACACTTGAGCACGAGCCGCCCCCACTCCACTCGAGCACGAGCCATGCCCCTGCTCCACTCAAGCCGCTCTCGCAGCACAGCTCAGCTCTGCTCGAGCATGAGCCACCTCACGCTCAGAGCAAGCAGACTTCGTGCAGTTATGAAAGATTTACACACTCCCAGGTTACATGTGGTGTCCAAGACTTTCTTGGGGTAGATGTCTACACCGAGTATGGAGAGACCAGGTCTACCCACCTGGAGAGACACCAGGACAGCACTGCGCATGGCTCCCTGCATCAGTGTTCCCACCCAAGCGGAAAAGGGGGTTTTCCCAGTGTGGGATGACCACGGGTGCCAAAAAGCTCCAACACAAACACCAATACACAGCAGGGCAGTGCTGAAACAGCGCCGGAGCGCGGGGGGGCAGTGTGAGGGTGCAGGGCAAATTTATATATTAAGGAGCTGCCATTCTACGCAAACGGAGGGCTTTGCAGGGGAGGAACCAGACCCACAGTACTGCGGTACAGGAGGCCCGACTGTATACAATTATTGTACAGGACCCTCCCAAACAATTATTCTTATGGTAGTGCATTACATTATGAAGTCAATTCTTTAACAATCATCACTCCTGTAACACCAAATATTTCCACAATGCAAAATGAGAACATACCATTCTCAATTTTCCCCACCTGCTATCTGAACTACACTTTTGAAAGACCCAGCTGACCAAGATGTTTCTATTCTGAGTGTTTACTGACAAGCACCCTTTTCAGTTTAAGGATGCCTTCATAATGTGAGATATAATGGCTCTATTAATAAAATTTTGCTAATCAATATTATAGTGATCATAATAAAGTAGTATAATTTAGAATAAGGTTTTCCATAAATGTGTAAGAAGTGAGAAAGGGGTTAAGTAGTTTTGCTTCTGCCAACAGTTCTGCTAATGTAACCAAATCTGTGCAAGTGAGGCCTAATTAGCAAAGGAAGTACAGTACAATATCTCAATACAGTCTGCCCTTGAATACCACGGTACCACGGGTCTTGTGCCCACCTCGTGAAGCCCTCCATCTGTGTAGAATGGCAGCTCAGGAATATGCCAATTTGGGCCTCATCGTCCCGCCCCTTCAGCTCCAGAACGGCTGCGGGGCGTTTCCGGAAGTTCCTCGCACACTCAGGGGAGTGAAGCGAGTCTCCTCTGCCCTGTCCCCATCTGGAGAGTCCCTGGGAATCATGACGAAGCAGTCCCTGAGCCCATGCCACCTCCCAAGCAAGTCCTGGGCTTTGGCCACTGCTGCTGTGGGAGCTGCAGCTGGTGGAGGAGGCACGGCAGGGCTCTGTGGTACTTCATGCATGGCCAGCTTCCCGGTGCCGGCAAAGCTTCCACTGCCATCGGGCTCACATGTTTCAATGCCGAGCGCCTCCGGATAAAAAAAGAAATCATTCAAACCCAGGAACCCAGGAATTTTTTTTTTATACAGGAGATGTTTGTGTAAATATCTCCTCTGGGATGTGGGGACGAGCGAGAGGAGGGGAGGGAAGCAAAGAAAGGAGCTCCGAACACAGCAATCTGGGGCAGCAGTCAGAGCCAGAGAAGAGTCAGAGAAGGAGACCGCTCCCTCCCTCCCACAGGCAGCCTGAGGTTGTCACGGGACTGTGAGGGACCGTGCTGGGATCATGCCAAGCCTGTGCAGCGCCACTGAAACCAAGGGGGCTATCTGCGCTGCATTCCCTGCTACAGCTCAGAGACCTAATACCACAGGACTCAAGTAGACATTTGGAGACAATTTAACTCAAGAGGTGAAGAGTTTAGAATGAGGAAGACTTACGGCCTGCATCTCTGAAGACACCCAACGACCACCACCATGACTAACGGGGCATGCCTGAAAGGGTGGGGATAAGGGAGGACCTATGTAAATGAAATCTTAGACCTACTATTCTAAGAAATATAATGACTATGTATAAGTCTAACAGCATAAATAGCTTACTTGATGTCAAGACTGTGCACCTCTAACCTGGTCATGTGCCCAGCGCTGTATTCTTTGCTCCACTGAATTCATCCCTGAATAAAATCTCATAAAATTATTAACGTGAGCTTGTTTCTCACAATAGTATGCCGTAAGATCTGGCAGACACCATTTAGGCAACTAGTAAACAAGTTGACATATACAGTGAACCCCCGCGTGTACGCAGTCCGCTATTTGCGATGTTCAGCGTTTGCTGGTGATTTTTCCGCANGTTCACTGTATATAAAAACCAAAATCTTTGTAACAAAATACACTGTTATATCCTACGTCCGTAGAGGACTCCTGAACAAAATGCTGATGGGCAATTACAATCCCTTAAATCCAGTATATTTTAATTTTAGAAGATATGGGCAACAGATACACATCATGTTCAATAAGGGTCAGGCAAGGGATACTGAATTACTGTTTCAAAATTAAATTCCATGAACCACAAAGACAGTTCAGTCAAAGGCAGTGGAGGGGAATATTATCTTCGTCAGGAACAATAACTAGACTTTAAAAACAACTGGACAAAAGATATTAAATTAGGAAACCGCTTATTTTTTCCCCTATAGCTTCCCCTATGAAGGAAATAATATTATGAAACAATAATTTCTGAATTCTAAGGTTTTATTATTCAAGTAAAAGCAAATAGATGTATTTAACAGTAGATCTGGACAATAAACAAAACCACAAAACTTGAACTTCAAAAAAACCTTAAATTCAGTATTTTACAGTACCCATGTTGCAATGCATGATGTCATTAATACATATAGAGAATCCCATGAAGGATGTGGACAAGTCCCCAAGTTGTATTACTCTGTAAAAGCTGCTTATATTGTAAATGAAAATTACTAGGTTTTGCTAAGTAGCATTATACTGGGTATAGAAATAACAGAATTGTCTACATTTAAAAGCCGCACTATTAGAATGTCTAACTGAAGTTATAGGCAAGATCTCTTAGCACATGTCAGGAACACGTTCTTTAATCTGCTAGACAGACTTTTGCATTCAAGTATTTACACGAATCAGTAGAGACCTGCTAGCAGAAATTGACTTTTGCAGGATGGCAATAGTGTGGGTTATATTGCCACTATATCTACAGTTTTAAAAGTCAATCCCTGCCCCACACAGCTTAACACAGCAATATGCAGCAAGAAAAAAGGACTGAAGACAATTTCAGAAATAAATTCAACTGTGAGAAATTCAGTGAGACACTTCACCTCAACACAGCACCTAGGGGAAATAAAAATGTACCAGATACATTCTGACATGTAAACACATTGTCCCTCATTCACAGCAAATGTTGATGTGAGAAAACATCTCAAAGACTGGTGGAGCAAACACATCGGATTCAAAGAAAATCACAGCCTCTCAGCTGAATTAAGTAAAAAAAGGTAGAAGGAATTACTTTTGTATCATTTACAAGGCTAGAAATAGGCCAGCACATGTGCTTTCACATATTTTAATTTTTCAACACAGCTATGATAGTAACAAAAACTAAATGTAAAATAATATCATAATGAATAACACAATAAAATCAATGAGGTATCAATATTTGTATTTTTACAGGATTTATTTGCAGTCCACTATGTTATACAGTCAACCTCCAGAACTCATGGGGNACCACTCGTGGTGCCGGTTCCGATCCCCCCGCCTCCCTGCTCGCCCAGCCAGCCCCGGACCTGCTCGCAGGGCTTGCGGCGCACCCTTGCCCCCGTCCCGCTCGCTCGCTTGCCACAGCGCACCCCCGTCCCACTTGCTTGCCACGGCTCGCAGCGCCAGCACTCGCGGCCTCCCCCCCGCCCGCGCCAGTGCCGTGCTCGGCGCTTGCCCGCCTCGGTGGAGCACAGCCAGNTTTCTGAATTCTAAGGTTTTATTATTCAAGTAAAAGCAAATAGATGTATTTAACAGTAGATCTGGACAATAAACAAAACCACAAAACTTGAACTTCAAAAAAACCTTAAATTCAGTATTTTACAGTACCCATGTTGCAATGCATGATGTCATTAATACATATAGAGAATCCCATGAAGGATGTGGACAAGTCCCCAAGTTGTATTACTCTGTAAAAGCTGCTTATATTGTAAATGAAAATTACTAGGTTTTGCTAAGTAGCATTATACTGGGTATAGAAATAACAGAATTGTCTACATTTAAAAGCCGCACTATTAGAATGTCTAACTGAAGTTATAGGCAAGATCTCTTAGCACATGTCAGGAACACGTTCTTTAATCTGCTAGACAGACTTTTGCATTCAAGTATTTACACGAATCAGTAGAGACCTGCTAGCAGAAATTGACTTTTGCAGGATGGCAATAGTGTGGGTTATATTGCCACTATATCTACAGTTTTAAAAGTCAATCCCTGCCCCACACAGCTTAACACAGCAATATGCAGCAAGAAAAAAGGACTGAAGACAATTTCAGAAATAAATTCAACTGTGAGAAATTCAGTGAGACACTTCACCTCAACACAGCACCTAGGGGAAATAAAAATGTACCAGATACATTCTGACATGTAAACACATTGTCCCTCATTCACAGCAAATGTTGATGTGAGAAAACATCTCAAAGACTGGTGGAGCAAACACATCGGATTCAAAGAAAATCACAGCCTCTCAGCTGAATTAAGTAAAAAAAGGTAGAAGGAATTACTTTTGTATCATTTACAAGGCTAGAAATAGGCCAGCACATGTGCTTTCACATATTTTAATTTTTCAACACAGCTATGATAGTAACAAAAACTAAATGTAAAATAATATCATAATGAATAACACAATAAAATCAATGAGGTATCAATATTTGTATTTTTACAGGATTTATTTGCAGTCCACTATGTTATACAGTCAACCTCCAGAACTCATGGGGGGTTGGGTCTGCACAGGTCCCAAGCCATGAAATCCGTGAAGGTAGTGGATCCAAGAATATTAAATTATGCCACGCCCGTAGCCTTGTCCCCTCCACTAATAAGGTCTGGAGGGTGGCCCTAGGAGTGCGGCTCACTCTGTAGCACCTCATTAAGCAGAGGAAATGCCTTTTGCCATTTCACAGAATCACAGAATCACAGAATATTCTGAGTTGGAAGGGACCCACAAGGATCATCGAGTCCAACTCTTACACGGAATCCCGGCTCCTGGAAGTGAGTTGCGTTTCTGAGTACAGAAACCCTGCAGCAGCTAGTATGGCCAGAAGCCTTGAAGCCGGTGCCCACCCACTCTGCGGATCCCAGCGGAGGCAGAGCGTCCTGCCACTGTCTTTTCCCTGCCGTGTCTGTGCTGAGTTTTATCCGGGTTTTTGGTTGCTGGTGTATATCTCTTGCATTCAAACACAGCGGAGGCACCGCACTGCTCCAGAGCAGGACCCTGGGGGAGGCCAAGAGTTGCGTGCAGTCAGACCAACACTGTGGGCCACAGGAAGCTGACCATCACCGCTTCTCCCCAGTTCACCACCATCTGCCCCATCCCTGGCAGGTGGNCCTTGAAGCCGGTGCCCACCCACTCTGCGGATCCCAGCGGAGGCAGAGCGTCCTGCCACTGTCTTTTCCCTGCCGTGTCTGTGCTGAGTTTTATCCGGGTTTTTGGTTGCTGGTGTATATCTCTTGCATTCAAACACAGCGGAGGCACCGCACTGCTCCAGAGCAGGACCCTGGGGGAGGCCAAGAGTTGCGTGCAGTCAGACCAACACTGTGGGCCACAGGAAGCTGACCATCACCGCTTCTCCCCAGTTCACCACCATCTGCCCCATCCCTGGCAGGTGGTGGCCAAGGTCTGCCTCCCTGCCTCCCGTTGGAGCTGTCTGCAGGAGCATGGGCCAGCAGCAGCTGCGCAGGGTGAAAGACCTGGTGGCTCTGTGTGATCTGCTCCTGCTGCCGCTCCTCAGAGATGCACAGGGTGGGGGCTGATGGGCAGAAGGAGCTGGCGCAGCACATGAGGACAGAGGCACCCTGCGCTGGGAGCGCCCGCAGATCAGTTCCTTCCCTGTGCCTGCTGCCCATAGCTTCTCCCCTCTCCTAGCCTTTCTCCACACCTCCTCCACCCCACACATGCTAGAAGAGACCCCCCCAGGCCTGTCTGGTATCCACTATTTCTGTGTTCCTGACACAGCAATAAACATCTACAAAAAAAGCACAGCACACATACATACTCTCCTGCTGCCCAGAAAGAAACTTTTTATTTTGGGCAGTAAGGGGGGGGTTCCGCTGCCAGCACTAGGGGTCAGACTCTGAGGTCAGCAGCCCACACCACTGGCATCAGGACACACCAGGCTATGTCGCCCAAGTCACAGCTATGCAGACAGAGCTGAAGTGCGGTGCTGAGTCAGTGGCTCCACTCCTGCCCACCTGGGGATTAACCCTCCTGTCTGCCACCCTGGGGTTGTCATTAACGGTGGCAACCGCCCCCTGCCATCCCCTGGTTTCCAGTGGCGTCATGCCCAGAAGTGCTGGCACGGCCCCAGTGCCTGTGTGCCGGCCGTGCAGCAGTGCTCCCGGCATCACGAAGATGGTAGTGGTTCCGTCTCCCCCTAAATGACAAAAATTAAGGATGTACAGCAAGTCTGGTGGGCAGTGATGGTGGGCATGACCAATTTACATATTCATGAGCTCATTACATATTCACAAGTGGATGGCGTTCACGACAAGCTCTGCGCACGTGTGAGGTCGCACAACTCACTGAAAAATCAACCACGGCTACTCGGATCCACAAAGATACAGATCACAAATAAGCAGAGGATCACTGTATTGTTCCTCATCAGTCCTTAAGAAGTCTTACAAGGTTATTCTGGAATTGAATGGAATGATTTTACTGGATAATAAACAAAAGTTGCCCGGACAATTTGTTAGGACTTGGACAAAGCAAGAGAAGCAGCTAGCAATGTAAAAATTTAGGAACTATTGATAACTACCTATAAAAATCTGAGACAAGTATTCACTAGTTTCCAGTAATTTCACATACACAGGAAGGGTAGAAGAAAGCTATTGTTAGGTATGAACCTAAGACAGGTTAACATATACATAAAAAAATAATGCAAACTGATTAAACTTACTTAAGAACTCTTTTTTCATGCCTCTTCAATTCCAGTAGCATTCTCTACATATTTAAATGTGAGGGGAGGTTTTAAGTAAAGAGACACATTTTCTAACAGTTAATTTAAAAAAACACTAAACAGAAGACATTCAATGAATGACTTTTTCACTTATAAACTTCTGTGACTTATATTTCACAAACAGAAGGAACAGACTCTCTGAACTTAAATCCAAAGGCAGGTAACACAAATTATTCTTCATCTCCAGAGCAGTACCGGCAGTTAGGTCCAATACCCCTCACCTGAAGCACTTCCAGGAGGACTTCAGCCATGCTGTAGCCTAAGAGGCTGTGTCTGCACTAGGACACTCATGGTTCCAGGTAATATTCCCACACATCTAAGAATTGGTGTTTGGCATGGCTAAATCAAACCCCCTCCCTGTCCACTGCCACATAGTTCAGGAAGGTAAGAGCACCCCAAAATCATTCTGGTACATGTATAAAGCACTCACAGGGTTAACTGCAAATAACAGGAATCTCCAAATTGCAATTTAAGGTCTTAAGTGAGATGAATTATGTCAATACCTCTTTCACCTTACATTGTCAAGTAACCTCGAATGAAAAATGATTCCTACTTTGGCTGACTACAATGACTAACTAAAGTTATACAGGATGATACAGAGGCATCAAATAAATTATGTTTTCTCTTAAGAAAAATATATGTGTGTGCGTATATACACATACATGATTCCACAGTCTACAGTTATCCTATGAATATTCCTTCTGCTTCTCTTTGCAAATACACACATAAAGAAACATGTACGTGTTCAAATACAGATGGGTCGTACAATGTCTTATTTCAACATCCTCAAGGAACAATAATTCTAACAAAAAAATACAATCTCAAAATATTCAAACTCTGTGTACAGTTTAAATAACTACAATTCTTGCACACACTCTCAGAAAAATCTGCACTAAATTAGTACCAATTTCATAACTGAACTCCTGCTTTGCCAAATAATAAGCAGCTGTTGGAAAATAATGTTTCCCATAGCAAAGAGAAAACAGATAATTTAAAGATAAATTACAACTTAAACAAAAAGAACTACTTTAAGAGTCTGCAAAGAACTTCCTCCTCAATGAGAGGAGATGCAACATCAGGAAGTAACAAGTCTATCAGTAATTGACAAAACCCAACAGAGCTAGCAATAAAAGTTAACCTAGACAAGAACTGATGTGTTACTACACAGAGCAGTTTACAGGAGGTGTTAAGCACTGCAAACCTCTCTCTGCAGTTTTGTTAATTCTGTAAAAAAGGTTACAAGGCCTGAAAAACTATCAGTGTGTTCTGACTAATAAGAGAGAAGCTGTAACATGCTTTCTGCAAAAAACAGAGGTACAAAGTCTATACTTGTTCAGCCTCTTCTGTTTCAGTTCATGTGTTCTGCACTCCAGACTTCCAGCTTACATACTCCCTCAGTCTCTTTATCATGTGTAAGGCATCCTCTAGGGATCATAACAGAAAGGATGTTCCATATGGACACAAAATAGTAATGCTAAACACTGAAAAACATTAAAAAGTGATCAGGTATTTTGACTAGAATTCATGACAATTTTAATCAAGCCCCTATCTGCACTGTACCATTTTACTTCCAGTGCAAAACCTACTTATTTTCACTGCATTTTTGCATGACTGATCCTAGAAAACGTTCAACTTAATCAGAGATAACAACTACTGTTACTAAAACATTTCAGTTTGCAAATCACTGGTATCGGTAATTCACTCGGAATGCGGTAAGCACCACATAAAGCTGCTAATTACATCTGACATGCAAGCTACATTAAGACTGATACCAGTTATTTTCACCCTACAAGGAACAGTAGGAGTGAGTACTTAGTACATTCTCTTAGCTTCATCATAAGCATTTTCTCCTACATAAAATCACTAAAATCAAAACCGGGCTTTCAGATTACTTTTACAGAAGAGCCAACATTCCCAATACACTATACTAGCAACGTTTTCAAATTCCTCTTGCTTTAAATGAGGTCAGTTAGCAGACAGAGATGGTAAGAGAGAAGAGCAGACTGCCCAGTTTTTCAATTTCTTTGTGTTCATAGTTCTAATGGAATATACTTATCAAGAGATCCTCTAGTCCAATCACCTTGCTCAAAGTAGGGTGACCTAAAGGAGGTTGCACAGGCTTTTGTCCAGTGGGTTCTGAGTATCAACAAAGACAGAAAATCTACACCATTCTCTGATCAATCTGTCCTCTATCAGGTTGGTCAAGCATAATTTCACCTTTGCTAATCAATGCTAGCTACTCCAAATAACCTTCTTGTACTTCCCAAGTTTCCGAATGATTTCCAGAATTATTTGTTCCCACAGACAGATTTAAGGCCTAAAAGTCACTGAAATCCTCCTTCTTACCCTTCATGAAAGTAAGGAGTGATGTTTGCTTTCTAGCAGCTGGGATGACCTTTCAAATGGAGTCAAGTCAATATAATCTGAAAGCAATTATAGTATGTATTATGTACATATAGTACGTATAGTATGCATACAGCACATATAACTCAGTATAATACTTATAGTTATGTACAATAATCTAACCATAAAAGACATGGGTAAAGTAAAAAAAAAAATACAAATTATAACAGAACATGATAGAAAGGGTTTCAACTTTATTTAAAGAGGTGTTATCCTCTGCTCTATCTGCTAAACATATTTTTTTGGTAACACTTGACTTCCCACTACACTTAACATACTTTTTCAAGGTATGTACCTCATCATCTGACATCTTATAATGTCTAATGAGAAAGACAAATTCAATTACTGCATATATAACTAAGGAATCACAAACTACGTATGCTGGAGTTACGCTGGTATTAGCATCAGAGGAAAAAAACGTTCAGCTGCTAAAATGTGTAAAAAGTGATGCTTCAGAAAAGTCTAAATTTTTTTCAATAGATGAGAAAATAAGAAAATCAAGTAATTCTAAAAAATCAGTCTAGAAAGTAAATAATGAATAGTTTCATGACAATTGACCTGTGACCTGGTGTGCTCACTGCACTTTGACACATGCTTATTTAATCTGATGCTGCAAAAGCTAAAGGAAATA
This sequence comes from Pitta sordida, assembly GCA_013390025.1. Taxonomy (NCBI): domain Eukaryota; kingdom Metazoa; phylum Chordata; class Aves; order Passeriformes; family Pittidae; genus Pitta; species Pitta sordida. The sequence goes on from WEKX01015420.1 coordinate 18,239, forward strand.
GAGAGAAAAACATTATTACTTAGTCTAATTTATACACCAAGAGACAAAGTGACACAAATATTTATTTTAGTATAGGTGAACCCCTAATGTAAGAGTGTTCCCAGTTGAAAACATGAGCATTCCAATTAAGATGGAGGTGGGGTTTTTATAGCGCAATATGCAACAAACACCCTCAGAAGCGTGAGCAGTATTAACTTTCATTTAGCAGAACTGAAAAACTAAATCCAAATCAGTAAGAATTTAAACCCCATAGTGTCTTTTGCCAAGAGAAATTCTGCATCTCTTCAGGGCACATTGAGAAGAGCTCTATCGCCACTTACTGGGCAGCTACGGAGGTTTGTGGCTTGAAAACAGCACAAGGGGATGATTGCAAAGCTGCCTGCATGGATAGGCAAGTCAGTTATACTGAGGATAGTAGTCTGACAAAAGTTTTTCTTCTTGCTGTTGGCTCTCACATGATATATATCTGAGCATATAATACTTGCGCTTTAACCTCACCTAAACCCCTTCATAATTGTGTGGCCACAGTTGAACACTTACCTACCTACCAGTTAAATTACACTGGAATGGCAAATCGCTGTGTTCAAAATATTGAGCCTGAACTCACAAACTTATGCTAGATCTAAGATAGCGTAGGAGTATCAACACAAAAATCTAGCCTGGATAATGGTTGTTAGGTTTACATTTTGTCTTGATTTTGCTTTGGGCATTTTTTTGGTTCAGTTGTTGTTAGGTTATTTTATTCTACTGTACATGGGCACATCCATACAGGTGTCTCAAGCTGGATAATTCATCAGCATTTTTAAGTTTCTTGTAAGCAAAAAAAAATTCTGGAATATTCTCTGTTCTGTCCATCAAGAGCCAATATTCTGCTGACAGAAATCATAAAATGTCCTAAGTTTGAAGAGACCCACAGGGATCATCAAAGTCCAACTCCTGGCCCTTCACAGGACAGCCCCAAGAATCACCCCACGTCCCTCTTCCCAAAAGACTGCGTGCATGTTTGTACATATTTGTTTAATTACTCCTTCTCACACATCAAACGAGCACACAAATGTGACACTTTCTTCACATGTCTGTTTTTTCTTGCTGTTCTGACAAGATCACTCATTCACAAGACATCTTCAAGACTGCCTCCTTAGCAATTTTCTCACTGTGATAATCACCATAGCTTAACAATTTTTCTGGTAGTCTCCAAATCTTTCCTCCCACCCCACAAAAAGACTAAAATATGTATCAGAAACTGTTCTCTTCACCATTATAATTCTGTCTGGATGCCTGTCTTGGCTTCACAGGTTCACGCACACACATTACAGCAGGTACAAACACCTTTGAAGCATCTCCAGCAAAACTGAAATCCCACAGAGTGCTGTCACCTCCCGAGCAATTCACCCACATCACTCCCGAGTTTGTCAATGGGCAAATCAAGCAGCCTGCACAAATTCTGACGTCCAAAAAGTCCACCCATTATCCCCTCCCCCAAAGAAGCACTGAGACCCATTTTACGGACACAAAACAATCAGCTCTCACTCATCCACAAAAACAAACTTGCAATACACACAGAGACTGACAAAATCAGAGTAGGAATTGTAACACCATCACTGCCTTCCTTTACCAGAAAAATAAACTGAAGAGATTAACACTACATAAACGCGGTAATCACTATTTTAGCCAAATAATAGTCGGCCCAGGTATAAAATTTACTTTTCATTGTACTAATTTCTGCCATGCACATTACCTCAGAGTCTCTTTCTATAAGAAATGAAATTGAATTTATTACTTTCATTTATTGAGCCTCTTACTTCTTCTGAAGTCTGATTTCTTTTAGAATACCCTTTTCTGCACTCCAGAAGTAACAGCAAGAACCAATCTTTTTTACTCTCTAGTGTTCACTGGCTGCCATCTTCTGAGTGTCTTCAGTGGAAGAGACATCATCCCTTTACCTAAACGCAACACAATTCAACTCAAATATTTTCTTAACTGTTACTACATTTTTATATTTTAGGAAACAATCTACCGTAACTATTCAATTACGTACAGGAGTCTGCTTATGTTGTACAAACATATATTCCAGACAAAGACCATGTATGCCTGAACACAATTACAGCAACCACTTTCAACCAGAGTGCACAAACATTCCTTTCAGTCTGCTTTCTCAAGTTCCCTGTAATGGTACATCCACTATTCCACCTATTTAAGTAACAAAAGCCTCACATTGAGAGCTTAGTCTTTAAACTATGTAATTTTTATCTTTTTTTAAGCCAAAAATCTATCTAGAAGTTATGAACCCTAACAGCACCATATCACCACCATTGCCTGAATCGTATGGAAAGTGCAGAAGTAACAGATGGAAACAACTTTAAGTAAGAACTTCTATCAAGCCTCAGATATGAATGTTCACTTTTCCCTCATACATGTTACAAGCCATTCAGAGTTTCTCAGTGGTTCTTACAAGCATTTCTGATGAGATGTAGTTCTCAGTAAGTTCACCAAAAGATGCTTGCCACTTATGGACGAGTTAAGGTTTTGTATTGCTTTCTAAGTGACAGGTAACAGAGAACTAAGGCCAACTGAAGATATTAAAAGCACCTCCTAGGAAAACAATTTTATCTTTGATTTGAGACAATAAAGTGGACATTCTCTTACAAGTATCTTAGAGGATACAAACAGATGCCAAGCATTCTGAAGATCTTACAAGGACTATGCTTGGAACTTCCACCCCCCTCCAGACGAGATCTGACCTAATTCTGTAGTTAGTAAATAATTTATAATCCGCCTTCCCCTCAACTAACACTCCTCTACTCCAAAGGTACATCCTGCTTGATACATAATAGGACAATGGAACCACCTTTGCAATATTCTTCCAAAACTGCCAAGATCTCAAGACTCAGCAGTGCTATCAGACAACATTTGGAGCAGCTCCCTGAACCTGACTTTCCAAAAGCAATAGCAGGCTGCAAAAGAATAGCATCTTAGCTGCTTCACAGTACCTGCCTAGGCATTGAAGCCATGCAAAATAGGCTTACTCTCAATAAAAAACAGATTTTCAAGAGTAGCTAAAGTGTCACTTAAGATATGGCTTGTCTAACTGCATCTTATCTAACCTTTCAACTTACATATTCAACCAGTTTCTCATCTCTTGCCTTTTTTTTTTGTTATGACAACACACAAAAATAGGACGGAATACAGGCTTCTGTTTCACAGTTGACACCACCACCAAAGGCAACAACTTATTTAGTACCACAGAATAATGGCAGAGGGAATGAAATCATCTCTAACATATAAAAATATGACTACAAATTTATCGCAGCAAACTACCTACTGTTTAAAGAAAGAATTAAAATATCATGTAGCACTAATTAAGCAAAAAAGACATCAGTACCTCCTATTTTCAGCCAAATCTGCGCCTTCATCCTTGAGCTCCTTACTTTTCTTTACACATTCTTCTAAGAGGATTTCCTTCCTTCTCTTAGTTGCATGCACCCAGTTGGCATCATCATCGTCAGCCTGATCCTTCTCATCCGCAGCTTCTGCTTCAAATTGCTGAGAAGTAGCTTTTGAAACTTTCTCACCGATCTTTCTCTTCCACCCGAAAGAAGCCATTTGGAGAACTAGCGGAAAACACACTGTCAGTAGTTAGGCAATTTCAGCTTTTAGGTACGTGAAATAAAAAGCTCGCATCACCGCCCTCGATCCCGACGCAGGATCACGGAACAGGCGGGCGCTGCCCCCCAGCCCAGCTCTGCCCGCCGGCTCCGCCGCGGGTGTCTGACCACACAGCTCCTACCTGCCGCTCCCGACAGGAGCTTCTCCACGGCCTGGAAGCGCCACAACACCCCGAACCCGGCGGCAGGAAGCGGAAAGGCGAGACGGCAGCAGCCGGAAGCAAGGGGAAGGGAGAAAGGGAAGGAACGGCGTCAGGAACAGCCGGGAGCTGTAGTTCGCACAAGGAGTCCCCGCTCGGGGTGTAAGTGCCGGTGCAGTACAGCTGCTCTGAGGCTCCCGGGCAGCGCCAGCTCGGGGAAGGAAGGGCCTTTTCCCGGCGGGATGCGCCGTCGGGCAGCGGAGCAGGGGAGCCGGGGCGGGGAAGGGCGTCCACACTTGTCCCTGCGGGTCCCACCCGGCCGTGATGCCCGAGCGCCGCAGGGCGACATGGAGGGTAAAGGCAGGAAGGGCCCGGGGACAGGAGCCACCCTCCGTGCATGGGCAGGCGGATCCCGGCGGGAAGTACCACATGGAAAAGTGACCACGGCTGATAAGGAGCGAGTTTTCCTCTTAAACGAACGGAAAAAAATACAGTGGTGAGTGTCCCCGCTTCTCACGCGAGAGGCCGGGGTTCGATTCCCACCAGGGAGTGAGTGGTTGGGCTCGACGATCCTTGTGGATCCGTTCCAACTTCCAACTTGGACCCCAGTCCAAGCAAACAACACCAGCAAAACCGAAACAAACAAAGGCAGGCCGCAGGGTTTAAAACTGCCCCCAAGTTACGAGGACAAAAACCAAGGCAAAAATCCCACCCGTGGTGCATGGAAAGGGCAGACAAGGCAAGTCACCACAGCAGGGGAAGGTGGTGGTGGTGGGAAGGCAGCTTTTACACTAACTATTCCGTGTTCCTTCCATCTCAAATTCCGTTGCAGGGATCAAGGGGAAAAATCTTAAGTCGGACCTTGCTACATCAGCTGCCTAGCCGGGAATTCTGCAATCCCTTGTGTTGGTGCTCCTTCTAAAATTGTGGTCTTAAAACAAGTGTAACAGTTCTTGCCCGCTTACAAACGACACAAGACAGCATGCACACATTCATATAAGATGGTTCAGTATATCATGTTTACTTAGGTTTAAGTTTTGAAAGTTTAAAAAGTTACACAGTTATAAACAAGCATTTTTGCCATTCAGCTTTGTCAAAAGAAATTAACAGAGGAAGTAGGCACATCTTTGTTAAAGAACAGGACTTCATATCTTACAATGGTAATCAACTGGTAAAATAAAATTTCATTCAAAGTTTGTATTAAACACTCATATCAAGACAAACATGAGCTTTTTTTTAATATTGCACAACCAGGATGAATTTTTATCCATTACCAAGCAAATTACATTGCACATGGATCATCAGGTTCATCCATGTTATTGAAAAAATTACAATACAAAGGCAAGATAATTCATTGTACTCCAACAGGAGTAAGCTTGGGAATACAGAGTAACACACGTGACCAATTTGTGTATTTGCATAATAGGTGTATTTGCTGCCTCCTTACAACCTTGGCAACTCTCTCTTACTGAAGTTTCATTTCACAGCCTATCGGCAGCTTCTAGTGCAATGCTAAAGAAAGGTCCGCAAGATCAGCAGGAACATGTGAAGAAAGCAGTTTCAACAGCAAAATCTACACAGCATAGGAAAGTCACACAACAGGCAACTGGGTTCAACTAGGTTGTTAGTGCCCCTTTCTACCCCTCTCACTCTCTATAAAAATCTCATTCAATCAGAAAACCTTTGGTCATCAAAACCGATCTACAATATCAATAAAAATTTACTTTATTTAAAACTACACGTAGTTTTTACACTTCTGCCAGAAACTTGCTTTAATGTCCAGATACCAAAACTAAGGAAAAACTATGGTTATCTTAATGCACAAGAGGGCTAAAAAGGTACATAAAAATGAAATGCTATTTGCATCTTGACAGCTTGCATTTGTTGTCAGCATTACAAGGAGCAGATAGCATTTATAAATAGTTTAACATATGTAAGTGATCCCAAACCAGTTCCAGAGGAGGAATTACTACAATTTAAAAATCTGTGCGTTTGTAGTGTTTGTACAAGTGCAGTATCTAATAATTTCAAAATAATAACAAAAATAATAACACATTGATTTATTCAGTACATCGTAATCCATTCTTACAAGACTAGAAACAGGACTTCACTGTAGGATTTGCAGTTGGTCCCTCACATTGACCTCTGAATCTTGTGAGTTTAAACCCAAAACTTTATCTTCCACTTTGAGGTACAGTTACACAGTCAATGTCCCTACAGAGACCATGTGTGACACTTGAGGATAAAGAAAGAAAGTTGTAGCTTGTACCTACCTACCAAGAAGGCTTATAATCACCCAGTTCAGAACACAGTAACAGCAGTTATGGAGCTTAAAGCAGCTCTGTTTCTTCAGATTCTGTGCATGTTCATAGCACTAATTTCTATACTAAAGCCAGCTGGCCATGATTAAACTGTTCTATCTAGCTAGGACTTGCTCATGGATAAAATCTCAGTCATTGGCAAGAATTTCCATCCATTTGAACAGTCCAAGTTTCACTGTTCATACTAATGCCTGGATTTCCAGCCTGTCCGTGGAAATTAAGTAGGTCGTTGAGATTATTTTGAAGGGACCACTAATTCTTGAATGCAAAACTAATTTTTTGTGTGATTCTTTATGTTTAATAAGTGCTAGGTGAAAATGGAACTGTGGGTAATTATATCCAAATTAAACAAGGCTAAAGGTGTAAGTACTAGCTGTGATTTCAACACGTAAAGCTCAACTTCTTCAAATGTTGCAAAAACCATAAATGCAGAAGGGTTTTTATTGTGGATAATCTACTATTGAAAACTTTTTCAATATTAGCCCTCAAGTTGTCAATACAAGTTTTTGATGTTCCACTGAAAAGTTACAACTGCTTAATTAAACACTAACTAACAAATAGTTTGCTATTAAGGTGGCCTGTGAAAACCCAAAAACCTACATACATAAACAGCAAAAAAAATACTATATAGGATATCCTAAGTTAACATGGGATAACCATCTGTATCAAACTATTAACATATGTTAAACAACTGTCAATTTCAGAATCTGGAATAGCATGAAACAGCCCTTATGCTGTGCTTTTAAAAGTTTCTAAGGAAAAGGATTCTCAGCCTGCAGTAGCAATGTGGAGCTGCTGTGCTGCTACCACACTAAGGTATATGCCCAGACCAGGGGCTTGCTTACAGTTCTACACGCTGCAACATTTTGGTTAGCCCATGGGGGTGCCAAGTCTTCTCAGCATTAAGTGTCTCATCACTGCTGTAGATTCAATCGTTCTACTCACTGCCCACCCTCAGTGCATCACAGGAGCACCTGCACACATCTGCAACTGGCTGGATTTGCATGCATTTAGTAAAATTTATTGTTAAAAGGTAGCACATCATAATGTATCAAACTATAACTTATTATTTACTGTCAAATAAGAGGGAAGAAACAGCAGTTTTAACACATAACTGTTAGAAGATGTTTATAGTTCTGACCAACTGAGTCACAATTGGAGAGTGACCAACAGTCACACTTAGGTCACTGGAATAGTAAGTGTACATTTACTTACAGTGCACCAGATATATGTATTAGCAGTGAAAAAGCAAAGGAGGTCCATCTAACTTTAACGTTATATGCAGCCTAATGTGCACTCAAGGCAAAATGTTACAAACACTACCCAAAGGGCACGTTATTTCCTGTACCTGTGTTATGCTATTGGGCAGAAGGCAATCATAATCTATGGTAACTGCCCATAGTAATTTTAATCCCCATGCAAGTTGCGCTTTTTCAGCGCCTCAGTTAATTTAACTTGATTACGAATGGAAGCATCTGACTATGATTTAGGCATGCTTATTGCTATAAAAGAAATAAGCCCATCTTCAAAATTATTGTGCAAGTATTTTAATAAGATTTGCACACATCTCGAAAAATTCTATTGTATGACTCCCTGGTCTTGGAGTTACATCAGCTGTGGAAGAGTCAAGCGAAGAGTTCACTGATGAGGTAAGGGATGTATCTGCAGACCTTCCTTGTGGATCAGCATCTGAATCTTTCTGACAAGATCTATAGTTGCTCACAGAACCTGATCTCTGTGGAGTTGCAGTCCCAGACTTCGCTTCAGTAATTTCATCTGGTGACAAGAGTAGACAGAAGGAAAATTAGAAATCAGTACCAAATGAGTTATAGGAAGATCAAATAGCTTCCCCTTCTCACACATCTAAATCTTGTATTTTAAAATCTTCATTAATTAATATATGAACAGCTTTTGATACAAAATAAAAGCTTTTAATCACACGAAAGTGTCCTTATGCTAATTATTTCTCTACTCTCAACCATGCTACAAAACCATTTTCACCTGGTTTAGACCACCACTGACCATGTTTTCCATGAACTTGTTTCAGCAGCTAATAGCTCAATTTAGGTTACTTAAACCAAAACCAAGATAGCGCAAGATTAGGTTCAACAATACATAGTTCAAACATTTTGTAGATGTTTCTTCCTAGCGTGTATTTTATTTTTATTCTATTTACTTTATATTTTGGTATTTATACACTGTTATATCTTGTATGTTATTATTTCATTAGGATAATATAATTGCTAGCATCTGCATTAATTTATCTTTTTTTGGAAGTTATTCACCACAGAATGTTGTGCATTTTGACTACAGCAACCTACCTTTACCTTCAGTATGAGAATAAAATAGTTGTGTTTTGAAAGTAGTGTTCTGCTGAAGCATCTCTATTCTTATTTTAAATACTAAACAATAACTTGACTTTAACCTGGCACCTGAAAAGTTGTTATGGGAGAAACGAGCAAAAAGGCTATCTCTTGTGTTTACACAAAGCTCCTTTAAATTACTGTCCTGGATCAATTAAGATGAAGTATGAATTAAATTTTAAAATACCTGAATAATATATACAGGGAGAGAAATAAGAACTTTACTGGGAGAAAGGAAAAAAATTTAATAGAGTTATACCCCGTCGTTCGCAAGGAACGGGACAGGCCGCGGGCCTCGCGAAACGTCAAACTCGCAAAGAAGTGCAGGTTGTTAATATGTATGCAGGCCACGCCCATTACTCCACCACCTGGCACTCCGGAGCACTGCGGACAATTCTGCGCTCCTTCCCATGGCCCGTCTCGGCACAGGTGAGCAAAGGGAACCGTTCTGACGGGCTGCTGCGACCGCATGTACTCGCAGCCCAAACCCCGAGCTGCTGCTCCCCCTCCGCCATGGCCCCCGGCCCAGCCTGGCCCCAGGGTCCGTGCACTGGCCCACGCGCACCCTGCCTCCGCAGCGGGTAAGGGGTGCCCCTGAGCTCTGGTCAGCATTCTTGGAGCCTGGAAAAACCTTAACTTTGCAACATTGCGACACCCTGTGCCGCTTATGGCGGGGGGGGGGGGGGGGGGGGGGGAGCGTTGGTATCAGAGTTTCTTTCCCTTTAACATCCACCAGTCCTGGGAGAGGCAGCACTGCCCG
>WEKX01015420.1:32696-49153 GCA_013390025.1 Pitta sordida
GGAGTTTCCTTCCCTTTAACATCCACCGGTCCCAGGAGAGGCAGCACTGCCCATATGGTCCCAGAGGGCAGAGACAGCTGCCCCCTCGCAGCACACAGCGCTTGCCCGACCTCGCTTGCCTCACTTTCATGGGGCAGTTTCCCGGGTCAGGGACAGGGGCACAGTGCTGCCAGTGCGAGCCCCCTCCCTGCAGGGCGAGGTGAGTCCCGTTCCACAGGCACCGCAGCACTGCTGAGGCACTACGCATGCGTTGGCCAGCTAAAGTCACAAATGGTTGAATCAAAACTGCGAGAAAATTGCCTCGCAAATGGGCAGGGTCATAATGGAGAGGTCGCAATGCACCGGGGATTCACTGTATCACAGGAACATTAGTTCAGGAAGGAACAAAGAACCACTAATACAGATTATATTGCCTTGAAATAATAAAGGGCAGCACTTCTAAGTAAATAAACTAAAACATGTTTGCATTTAGAATGATTTCCTATACAACTCAACTAACTTTAAGTAATTCTTCACATACCATCAATACTACGGAAGTCCAGCAAGTATGTTCTGCTGTCCACCTGATACAACTGCAGACTCATTTTGGAATATGCACTTGTGACCGGATTCTTCCTTCGAACGCGCAGATAATATGGATTTACAACCTATTACAAGAGATTTGAGTCAGCAACCAGAACTGCTTGAAAAAAATCGCTGCATGTTGTTTTCATCATTTCAACTTACTGGTATTTATCAAGTGATTTCAGGCTCACCTGCTGGATTACTGGGTTGTGGTTCAGGGTGGGTTATTTTTAGCTAACAGAAAAAACATTTCTACAGCCCCAAGACAAAATTTAAGACATGTTAGCATGACTTTTTTTTCCTGTCACTGTAAATACCCTTCCCCAAAACCCTTCTTGCACAGCACAGGCACATGATTATATTCCAACACAGGAGAATAGTTTCAGGTATCTGGGCTACATAACTACACAGCCCAAACAAAAGCATATTGTTGTTTGCTGTGAAGATCCTCCACTTTATTACCTTCCATTCATAATCCAGTTGTTTAATCGCTCGACAAACTTCAGCCATGATGTCATTTGGTCGACTCTGACTCCGTATTCCCAAGTGCCATTTAGCCCTTCTTACACCTTGGTGTTTTGACTTCTGTGGATTCAGCTCATCAAGAGTATGGCGAGGACGCGGTGCTTCAGCTACTAAGAATGGCACTCTTTCAGGGTGAGGGCGAGACAGATGGTGATCATCAAGAAAAGAATCTGGTGGACTTGTAGCCAAGTAGAAGTCTTTGGCCTCATTCATTATTCTTCTGTTATCTATAATGAGGTGATAGGCAACAGCTAACGGGTCCTGATGATTTCGGCTGTATAGACAACTTAGCACTTCCTCTTCAGTGCATTCAAATTTCTCACACACTTCTTTTAAGGCTTCATCATCAATCATGGTAGAGCTGTATGATGGGTCTTCAGGAAACAAGTATTTTGGAAGGTCCTGCTTAAACCATTCATGTTCCCTAGATTTAAAAATAAAAATTTCTGAGTGTATGTAAGTCACGCAAACATTTTTAACAAAGAATACTCTTTTAAAAAAATATAATTAATTTTAGTTTCTACAAGAAGAATCACAGTTGTCAGCACAAGTCCCCTTCTGTGTAGCACAAAAAATAAAGCAGTATATGAAGTAACCACCACCTGCATAAGATTTTACTAGACTCTTTGCGAGACACTGAAAAGAAAAACCCAATCCTCCTTGCTGTAAAGCTTTCAACTACCTGAGCTCTAAATATATCCTTGTCTAACTCATCAACCAGCTTTTTATATAAAAGGCTATTTTCTTACCGGTCTTAAGATATATGACTGTCATGCAGATTGCTCCACCACAGCTAATTCTATCAGATATGGGATATAGCTCCCTCAATGACTGCTGTGGGAATTTGCAAGATCTTCCTTGAAGGGATACCCATCTTCACCTCCAAAGATGGGGACTCCTGATAACAATTCTGCTGACAATGGCCTTACTCCAGCTACCAGGCTTCTTTACTATTCAATTCCTGAGTTTTGGCCCCAGTATTGCAGCACTGGAGGAACCAGCTGAGAATCTGCTCACCTGGTGATGGCTGAGATCTGTTTGCTATCTCCCAGATCACTCAGGGATCAGGTGGATTCTCATTTATGATTTCATTCCCTTGCTCCTCTGTTCCTGTTACTGCTCTGCTGCAGAAAGAGCTGCCTCTTCTGACTCCCTCCCTTGCTGCCTCTTAGGACAAGCTTCTTTGTTCTTTACTAAACAAAACCACTTTTGCTTCAGCTGTTTCTTTTGAGTTACAGGAGCAAGTGATATATGTAATTGAAAGCTGGATTTTTGGCTTAGCCAGTGTCTGTCAGTATGTTTTCATACCCAGGAACCCCCTTTTCTCCTTGAGGGTGCTGAATAGTGTTGAGCAGTGATCAGCAGGTGCAGGCCAGGCCCCAGAACAGTGTATTAAGCTGTGCCTCTTTGGAATAGCAAGGACATCGTCTTTTCAAATATTCTCTGACTTCATTTTGGAGTGAAGTCCCAGACCATTGGAGGTGACAAGCTTTCTACAGACCTGCCCATTTACTCCCACATGCCTTGTTATCCAGAACCACATTGTTGTGAGGCCTGGGATAATTCAAAAATACCTTGGTAACTTTAGAAAAAGACTGAACTATATTACACACTACAAAATACCAGGAGAAGTATTTTGATTACCCAGGGATATCCAATATACTGAAGTTATTGCAACGAGGGAGAAAACATCACAGAAGAATGTAGTAAAGGTGCCATTCTGTATTTCCACCACAGGAAAAAAAAACCAAACCAATTATATTTCTTTGAAATACTAGCTCGTGGAGACAAAGTACAGTAACAGCTTCAGTATAGAGTCCACATACCAGATTAAGTTCAAGGTCAGTGTTTTGGTAAAAAAAAACCAAAAATCACTAAACACTAAAGAGCACAGCAAATTTTAAAAAATAAACCAAATCTTCAACATACACAGCAAAAAATTGAATATGGCACAGATAAGATAAAGTAATATTGGGAACAGATTAATCTTCTAACCAGCACGTGTTAACAGATAAAATAATTACAAATTCCATCTAATATGCTATTTTCAAATCTGTTGCTGCCTCATAACCTTCAAGACCCACACAGAGTGCCAAATAGGACTGGTATGGTTCAACCTCAGCCAGCAACTAAGCAGCTAACAGCCACTTGCTCGGTCCTCTCCAGTGGGATAAGGGGCAGAATTGAACAAGGAAAAAAAAAAAAACTTATGGGTTAAGATAAAATCAATTTAATAACTTTTTTTTTTAAAACAATCTATTCCAAGGAAAAAATGAAAAATCCCAGAGAGGGGACAGTGAACTCAAGAAAGACAAGTGATGCAAATGAATACAATTGCTCATGACCAAACAACTGATGCCCAACCAGACCCTGAGCAGCAGCCCATCGCCATCAACCTTCCTCCAGTTTTATTGCCAAGCATGACACTGTGTGAGATGGAATATCCCTGTGGTCAGCGTGGGTCAGCTGTCTCAGCTGTGTCCCCTCTGACTGCTTCCTCGTCAGGACAGTGTGAGGAGCAGAAAAGGCCTTGGCTCTGTGTAAGCCCTGATTAGCAGTAACAATGGCATCCATGTCTTAACAAGACTATTTTTAGTACAAATATGGCCCTATACAAGTTCTTATGAAGAAATTCAACTGTATTTCAACCCAAACTGGCACAGTGGACTGAACTGTAGTCAACGTGATCCTGAGAACATTGTGCCTCAGTATAAATGTTCTGAGAAAAATACTTTCACTGGAAACAAGCAAGTAACTTGGAAGTAGTGAAGTATTTTTCTATACCACTACAAGGCACAGCCCTAGCTGGGACGACTGAACCTGGAGGAATACGTTACTATTCATGGCATTGGGTCTTGTCCCTTGCAGGGACACAAGGACACAGGAGAATTATGGTATTCACTTAAACTGTTTGTTCTTTAAACAGTCATATGGTTAATAGGACAGAACTGTTTAGAACTTACAATGCATGTGTGGTCTGTAACCAATACTCTTCAACATCTTTTCCACACCACTTACCTTCCAGACTTATTTAACATGACTGCGGTAGATTACACTCCTATCCACTCAAGTTTTACAAGTTAGTTCTCAAGAGTGCTTTGATCCCTTTCAAAAAGTGCTTCTCATTGTAATAAAGTAGAAATGGGTAAGTGCACCACATTTTCAGTTCTAGCAGTAAAATAAAACAAGTGGTATTTATTATATTAAAGAGCTTCCTTAGACATTCAGAGTACAGAACAGTGGTTCTGAACAGCAAAGGCAATTTTATTCCCCAGAAAAGTTTATACAGTGTAATTTTATCAAACCATTCTGCAAGTAAACAGCTTTACTAGGACAATCTTAAACCTAGTTTCTCAGAATTTCCATGTATAACACAAATAATTTGTTTTACTGTGACCTCTAATAGATGGTTCATTGTCCAGTGGAAATCAGCACTATAAGAGCAAAAACTAAGCCAAGAGAGGTAGAATTTTTCGTCTCAGTCTAAAAAATACAGACAAGCTGTATGAATGATTTCTTTGTTCTGCATATTTGCACTATCATAATTCCAGCATCTGGTGATCAGACATCAGTTAGTGTTTTTTTACCTGATGTCTCTGATTGTTGCTCTCTTCATTGGATCCACTTGCAACATGTGCTTCAAAAGACTAATTACAGACGGATTCAGGTACTGAGGGGTATAAAAGATACCATCACATATCTTCTTAAAAAGGGTTGGCACATGATCATCATCAAATGGAAGTGTTCCACATAGCAAAGCATAGAGAATAACCCCACTGCTCCATATATCTACTTCTGGACCTGCATATAACCTGTGAAAAGAGAAACTATTAATGACTTGTGTGCAATACATTTAAATATTCTTTTTCTCTACTTTCGCACATTGTATCAGACTGATTAAAAGCACACAAGCTTGGGACAACTGATTTGCAAATATACCATTTCAGTTCTATGTCATGCCTCCCTTGAATCTCAGTGGCCTTCCCCTTCTAATATGTAACAAGGCAGAAGCACAGAATTTTCCTCTCCATTGTATAAATAATTCCCAATGCAATTTCAGACAGTGGCAAATTGAAAAAAACACATGCATCCTCTACTAAGAAAGTTCGTATTATACGTTATCAGTGTTTTAGAGGAATCCGTGCAAAGACTCCTATTCCCAAATAAAGGCTGAAAACTTTAAGATAAATCCACATAGCAGAACCTGTCACATATTGTGTGCTACTGCCTGAGTATAACAAGCATCTGGCCCCAATCAACTATAGGCAATATTAAGGTTGCTGGCTGAAAGCAGATTTGACAATCATAGTCCACAAAAAGAAGAAGTTACCTTCAGACTAAGTATCTGCTCTGCAGCAGGTATTTTACTGCTACTCAACTCCACAGCAAACTTTGACTGCAACTCTCTCTGCACCTCTACTCCCAATATCTGAGTTGTACATGAGATTTTTAAACCAGTTCAGGTATGCTGTAGACACTGGATTTGGGGCATTAGACATCACCCCTACCTTAGCGGAATCATTTGATAATACATAGCTCACAGAAGGTTTAAATATTCATAAAATCATCAATACACAAACAGCCCACAGTTTCTCACCATCAAGCATGTCAACCTAACTAGTTTTGTAGCCTTCAGAACCAAGCAGCAAAACGACCAAAGTACATGCACACATGCATCCAATACAAAAGAAACTACCTTCCTGAAATTACTTCTGGTGCAGCATAGTTAGGGGAACCACAGCTTGTTCTTAAAAATTCTCCATCTGACATCATATTTGATAGACCTGAAAGTGTATAAGAGTAACTACTGAAAATTCAAGGAGCAAAATCATTTCACACTGCATATACTGCCTAGAACAAACCACTAGCAATTCAAATTAGAAAATTAACAGATTTATCCCAGTTAAGTAATAACGTTGTCTGGAATTACCAACATTTTCATATGAGCATGCCACATAATCCTCCATTTAGTTTACCAGAAATCTGAGTAACATCAATCCATTATTGCCCACAACCAAGAGATGTTTGAGAACAGATTCATTCCAAGACAAAGACCAGTTCAATCTGGATGGCACAGGCATGACAGAGGACAAAGTTGCTTTAAGGGAGAGAAGCACTATAGCAAGATACGACTTGAGACATTAACAAGAAAATACTAAAACCCACATTTGCTTCTAAAATGCCAAAATGGAAGATGCTACCACAGAATTCCCTGGAATTCTCTAATAGGTTACATAGAATAAGGGAACAGAGAAGCAAACATGCCTTCACACAATTTAAACCCCTATACTGCTCAGCTGGTACCTGAACCACTGCATTTCAGTACTTCAGGTTTTACATACTCTGTTAGCAACTGAAATATCCTTTAGAACTAGGCCAACTTAATTCACCAACCTCTGGTTTAAGAGCTGTGGAAAACACCTTCTAGTTTATTCAGTAGAAGATGCATGATCAAGACTACCATAAGCCAAAGAGCCTTCTGTTTCTGAGAAGGAATTATGCCCTTTTATGGGGCAGTAGGGAGTGTGGGGTGGGGCCATGGTGGTATGTGGAGATGAAAGAGTACAGCTTGACTAGCTTTCATATTCCAATACACAAAAGCTTTTATTAAGCTTTTGTTTAACACACGAGTCATGATTAACCGAGTTCTACAGTTTTGCTGACACTAAGCTACATGCTGTACTGCATTTCTTCACCATGTAAGCCATCTCACCCAAAGCAATTTCTACACACAAGAAATCAGTGATTGCCTAGGCCAACCATAGTTTTAAAATATATCTAGACTACTCAGCATTACCTAGCACCTTTCACTGGAGACACAAAATGCTTTACAAGGATACTATCCACTACGTCCATATGGGATATAATCATGACACAGAAGTATAGATCCCTTACTGCGCTTGTATGGTGAGGTTTCCTGATTCAGATAGTTTCAAGAACTGCAAGGCTTCTCCCCAGCTATGTCACAAACAGCTAGTATAAACAAATTAACTTTTTAACTACAGTTGGGTCTCCAATACCACAGGACCATGGTCTTATTTGGGTCCCGTGAAGCCCTACTTCCACGTTGAATGGCAGCTCATTAATATGCAAATTTGCCCAGCACACTCATGCGGACCCCTGGCACTGTTTCGGTACTTTGTTGCTGTGGTGGCCATGCTGGGGTGGGGGTGTGCTGGAAGCAGCGGGGCCACGACCGCTGCTGTCCTGGCGCCAGGGAAAGCGCCGCTGCCATCCCGGGGCTAGAGAAAGCGACAGTGCCGCCGCCGTGGTGTGAGCTGATTTGCATATTCATGACTGCTTAATTAAATATTCGTGTTGCGAAAACGGGCCTCCTTAAACACTGAAAAATCATGCTGCTAAGATGTGAAGCCACAATATGGGGGCGCAAAGTGGAAGAGGGCCGACTGTAGATAGACAGGTATACAGAAAAGGCACAGAAGGTTGCAAGACTAACTGATCTTATTTTACTTTCAAGATTTAATTTCTTTATTTTTCACTAGAGTAATTTAATGAGAGGACTAGTGTACTTTACTATAGGATTCTGGGTTTTAAAGATGAAGTCCCCGTGCAGTGTCCTTCCAGGAAAGCTAAGCATCTACACTTTACAGATTGTGAAACAGGCAAAAGCAGTGAGTTTTGAAATGGAAAGGAACAAAATTTATTTAGCATTTCAGAGAAAATATTAATGAAAACCAAACAAATCAGTTCACAATTTCATGCAGTCACAGAAATCACTTGAAAAGAAAGCCTGAGAAGAAAACAAGTTCAGTAATGTGCAAGAAGATAATTTTGCTTTACATTTATATTTATGTTCTTGTAGTCTGTCCCACCACCAAGATATTCAAGTATGCACATTCTATTTAATATTTCCCATAGTAATTAACAGGATCTAACACCAGAGATGCAATTAGATATAAAAAAGTAATGCTCACCAAAGTCAGCTATCTTGGCATTCATGTGTGCATCAAGCAGCACATTTTCAGGCTTCAGATCTCTGTGTACCACCATATGCCTGTGACAGTAATCCACGCCAGAAAGGATTTGCTGGAACAGGCGTCTACTTTCCTTCTCATCAAGCTGAAAGAGACAAGGATTTTAAACAATTCTGAGACAGTGGAAGTTAACTTGGTTTTCATTTTTGTGAGCTAGAGGAAATTTTTCCCATGATCTAAAGTTATAATTTCTTGTTCTGATACAGCAGGTTATCAGAACCTGTAGCAGAATGCTTCATAACTTACATAATTTTGCTTCTACCACTATAAAATCACTAAACAAAACATATCCACTGACTCAGAAAGTCATTAAAATTTCTCAATCACGCTTTCGAAATTGGTTAGGCAGACATTACATCATCACTAACTACAAACATTAGCACTCAAGTATTAACTTTGACTTCATTGTAGTATCAATGAACTTTGACATTTAAGCACAGTGCAAGACTTAAGTCTGTAAAAACCGCTGAAATGTAGCACAGAAATGATAAAATTTCAGGTGCTATGTATGCCATTAGCAGCTAGTCCCAAACAGCGGACTTAGCTGCACATTTCCTATGAAGAAGCCCTAATCCACACCAAAGTTTGTCCTAACAACTAACTAAAGTATTCTCTATGGTCTGTCAGAAGTGACTTCAGAATGTTCACAGAAGCTGTTCCAAGAGTTAAAGACAGTAGTAAGTGCACAATTATTACTCATGGGAGCTTTCTCATAGCGAGTTCTACTGAAGAAACAGTTTTCAGCTACTCCAGCTGGACACATATCAATCCACTTTGTACTCAGCCACCGATAATGCAGTTAGCTTAACAACTCCACTTCATGAGGCAAGCAGCCATCTGTGACCAAGCAAGTCATGTGTTCATGCCCCTTCCCTCATTATCAGGCCCCAAAGGTCTTGTAAATGAGGAAGACAAAACAGATTTCTTCTTCCCCTCTCTTCCAGGCTTAAAACTCCTCGATGCCAGGCTCATTACCTGCTTCCTTACAAGCCTTTAGTTCCCAGGCACTCAGCCAACCTGGTGGTGGTGATGATTGTCATGGAATAAGGAAGTGCAAAGGGAGCCAGAGCAGTGTCTTTAAAATCAGTTAAAATTCTAATGGGTATCAGACCACTGACTTCCCAGACACCTCCACAGGTGACAGGTTGGACTCAATGATCTCTATGGTCTTTTCCAACGTGACTAATTCTGTGATTCCACGATACCTCTGACAACTGAAAGACTTGTATCTTTCAGTACCTTTCATATGATTTCCACATCTAAACTGTAATTGTTACATTGATACAGCAAAATATGCATTAAGTTTTGATCAGATCTGCAGAAGGTCTAGGGGATTTGATATCCTGTGCTAGAAATTCTGTACTACACTTATAAATTGTACTACATTGATTCTGTAAGCCTGTGCCACTCTAATCATAAATTCTCTGCTACACAAATCATAGTATTCTGTCGAGAAAATAAATTTTTAATTATACCATTCTGCCCAGGATACCCAAAAAGAATCTGCCCGTCCCCTCACTGTGGGGTGACACAGGAATGTTTCAAAAGCAACAACACCACGCAAGTCACTGATTTGCAGACTTGGACTACTGCTTACCCTTCCATTTTTACAGATATAATCAAACAGTTCTCCTCCTGAAACATATTCCATCACCATGAAAATGTCAGTGGGTGTACTGATGACCTGGTACCTGATAAGAAAAGGTATCATTACTCTACACACTCAGTAAAAGATGAGTTACATTTAGTTAAAATCAAAGTTGTACAACTAGTCAGATAAAAATACACTGTAAGATATTTATCGGCCAAGCTACAGCTACTGGAATGACAATATTTTGCAAGAGCTTTTTCCTCCCCTTACACTGTTGTCTCTTTCATTTTCCACTCTGGTACCACAATTGGTGCAGTGACACTTCTGTTCTGGCCACAGCTATATCCTTCAGACTCATTCATAGGCTCTAACTGGCACCACTAGCAATTTTGCTGACAAATCAGCTCAATAGTCTTCTGGAAACTAACACACTTAAGAAGTGAGTGAGTTGATCCTACACAATACAATTTAGCTTCAGTGTAACAGCTGCTGTCAAATTAATGGGACATGGCATCTGTCACATTTAGACAAGGAGTAGCAGCTGTATTGAAGATTTCAGAATTATCAATCACACAACAAATTGCATGTCCATAATTCAGAAAAATCTTGCAGGTAGTCACCTATACTGAAAAAACATAGATCACTGACCAGCACGACACTAAGAACATTTGAAAAAATAAAATAAACTGCCTTTTACAGTCTTGTAGTTACTAACTCATTCTCTAAGTAGGAAAAAAACCCCAAATTTAAACAGGACAAGAAAAATTAAGTAGCCTCTAAAACCAGAGACAGGTGCTACTAGAAGTGTCCGTTATGACATTACCTTCTGTATATCTGTCTACATAATTTCTAAGCAAAGATCAAATGGAAGCTCCTCAGCCTCTAAGATCAGTTTTGTGAAAACATCTTACAGCAGGCACAGCTGAATACTTTGAAGCTGGTTACTTTTCTGACAAGACACTGTTCATACTATTCATCTTTAAACATACTTCAGATCAGTCAGATCACTGTTTAATATGTTTGAATACAGGAAACAAAACTTACAGTTTAATTATATGAGGGTGCCTGAAGAGTTTGAGGTTCTGAATCTCCCTGCGGATTTTTCCTACAACATCAAGGCTGCGAATCTTCTGTCGATTCAGGATCTTCACTGCAACTTTATGCCCAGTTAATTCGTGTTTTCCAACTGCAAGAAACATGGAAGTATTTAGTCAGGGTTTTCAGTTGCTCAGTAAAGACAGTATTTTCCCATTTTGACTGTAGCCAAGAAATACAAGGTGCCAGCATTCCACCCATCCCCGTTATCTTTGGGGAGGTTGAAAACCAGATATCGTGCAATTTCTTATGCCCTACTCCACCTTCTTCCACAATTTTATCATTAGAAGATGGATGTATGTAAGAAAAACCTTAAATCTAACCCTCAGAGGTCTTGCAGCACGATTACACTTTTTGCAATATTGGTGGGGGGGGAACCATCAGAAACAAAGCATATCCCAAAAACCTGCCATCCTTTCTTATTGGAGAAAGCATTTTCTCTTCCTGTATAACTCATTTCAAGTTTTTGGCTTACCCTGCTATCCCCCCATCATGAAGCCTGCTTCAGCAATTGCTCTGAATCACCACAGTGAGTGTCTGAGCTGCCGTTAGACCAGTCTGACCCTATGTAAGCTCCACAGTCTGTGCACTTTAGTGCAGTGGTGAGTGTCCCCGTCTGCCATGCGGGAGACCAGGGTTCAATCCCCACTGGGTAGGCAGTGGTGTGGTTTAAGAGTTGGACTCGATGATCCTTGTGGGTCCCTTCCAACTCACAAAATCTGTGAATCCAGTTAAAACACCAGAGCTTTACTATACAAACTAAGTGGTAAAAGCTGCCAAAAAAAGTACAAAATAAAATTTAATAGTAACAACAAAATACAATGCAAACATGCAACCTCATACATTTGTACAAGTGGAAAAGAAACTGAGAAGAGTTTAGCTTTTTTTTTTAAACAGAGGACCTCAGAAGTGCAAAATATTTCCCAAAGAGTTACCCCTCCTTAAGTCCTTAACTTTATAGTTGCTACTGGAAGTAGTCATAACAAAGTTGCTAAGAATATTTTTCTTAAACCCAACACTGGATGACAGATAAACCACTGAGAAGCTAAGTATCTCTTCCACTAGAAAGCTTCACTGTCTGCATGGTTTCTGCATGCAGTGATTATAAATTTATCACATTTGTTTGCCAGCTGGATTCCTACCTTTTGAAGGCAAGCCAGATTCTAGGGACAGCTACATCATTCACCCTTGTCCACATGAATAGACATTGCTCACAAATGCTGTGCTGAATACACTGCCTGAGTGCCTCCTATCACTTGAGAATTTAAATAAACCCCAGGCTTCAAGCTTGGTTTAAGTATGTCCATGGGAACCTGGGATTAAACAATCTTCGCCCATTCAAGATGGTAACTGAAGTGAGCCAGTACATATTTGGAAAAAAAAGCTTTAACCAGTAAGTTAAAACCTAGCATTAGTTTTTGTTAGTAAGAAACAGCTTCTCAGAAACAAATCAAAAAGCAGACACATGAATCTGCATCTTCCTTAGCTTTACAGAGCGCATTTAAGAATGTGATTTTTAATTTTTGATCCAATTTGTTTCATTTCTGAAATTCATTTCTGATGTACCGTAGACTGGAATTTCATTAGGACTCAGGAAACCATTAGCTTGCAGCTAATAAATTACTTTCTATGTTCAATATGCAAGGCACATAAAACCAAGAGTTTTTCAAAACAAATTTTTCATTCAGAATAATTAAACAGTAACATTTGCAGTTGACTAAAATGAATTCTAGCTGTCATACCCTTTAATGCTGTATGCTTCAAGCCTTATTTTATTCACTGACTGGGGGAAAACAAGACTTTCTGCTGCTTCTACACTGCCAATTCTGAATAAATTACAGGAATGAAAACACACTGTGGTTTGGTGCACATGAAGAATGATACCAAAAAGTCTGTTCTCTTGCTTAAGACATTTCTAATTCAATCTCTATTTTCTTCAGTAGATTTTGCCGCCATTTAATTCAATTTAGAATTACAATAAATCTAAGTATTTAAGACAGAAGTCCTCAATAAGCATCCACTTCATGAATAGAGCCTGTTTTCTTGGATACAGTTCAAGGTATCCTTTACCAATAAAAGGTCAGACACTAAGGAGTAACAGATGCTGAACTCCTGAATTCGGCCTTCGACAGAACTCAAGTCACCTCAGATGATAACATCATGTAGAAACGTAAGCAGACAGTGCTGTCTTTCTGAAAGCTAGTCTGCATTACCTCTTGACAGAAGTTTTACCTATGAAAGGGAACGCTCACAAATTTGAAGCGCATGTTCATCACCCTAATCCTCCACTAGCTGTTAGCCCTTCAAAATAATCACTGCAGGAAAGGCAGTTCATTTAAAAGATCTAGTATTCCTCATATTTCTCTATTCTCTGATAACACCAATTACCTTCAACCTTCACTGTGGTTTTGCACAGCAGCAAGACTTCCAAGACAGCAACAGTCTCAAAGCAGCAGTGACTTAAAACCTTTTAACAGTTTTAGTGCACAAGCAATTCTTCAACTGGAAAAAAATGATTATGAGGCCATCCAGAGTAAAACCAACATTCTCCTGAAATACAGGTATCATGTATCACGTACATACAGGTATTTAGCACATCTGCAGTCTAGACAAACCAGATCTAGAGATCTGGAACAATTACTGAATATTTACAGCCTTCATTTTCTCAGTAGGAGACACTGGAAGACTCATTACTCTTATGACAGCTATCTTTAAGTCAAAAAAATACCTGGAAGTAAATGTCTGCGTTTGGTTTCAGCAGAAAACAAACATCAGCAGTGTTTTAAAAAATGTTGAAAAGTAGGAATAGATGTTTTACAGTGATTCATGGTAACATTTCAATGAGAATGTGTCTCATATGGTCAGTTCAAGTTCAATATTCTCCTACCTCACAGCTTGCCACTTCTATAACAGAAGTTATTTAGCGTAAGCAGCAGGGTGAATACATCTGACAGCCACTGTGACAGCAGAAGACCTTTAGCAATTACCAAGCAAAGCACTAGTTTCCCAATTCCATCTTTTCAGTCTACCACCACTGCTGAAATTAATCATCTACTTTCAAGGAGCCATATGCCTGATCATCTACATCACGTGAGCCCAATGAAAATCCTAACTGAATTTTAAGAAGTGAACACAATTATTACAGTTTTTCACTTTATGCGAGTTGATGAAACCCTATCACCACGGAAAGAAAATCGTCAGGATTACAGGAAGACAATCACAGATCTGTTATTAAATGAAGAACATGTGTGCTCTGGAGGAAAACCAGGGCACCACAGATAAAACACCTCTTTAATTAAGCACAGCTAAAGCAAGACAGAAGTAACACAGTTGATCAAATATGAACAAGAAAAGCAGTGATACAACAGTGCTCTTAATTGTATATTAAAATATTAACGGTATGCCAATCTTAGTTTCGTGCAGTGTGCTGGGTAAAAAATCTTGGACTCTTCCTCTCAACCACATAATCCCTCCATGAGGGGAGAACGTGATGCCTGTCTTCCAGGTTATCTCCTTTTGTCTCTATTTAAGGAATTTTTAAGTTCCCAAGGAAGGGAATGGTACTCCAGCTGCCAGCTGGGGGTCACTGCTCCCCGCTGGCTTCAGTTGTCACTTTATAAGCCTCCCATGGAAAAGAGGCTCAAAGAACTCTGCCCTGAAAACATTTTCTACCACTTTTCTAGAGAAAAATATGGTCACTTTTCCAAACATTAGCAATTTCTTCAGAACATAACAAAAGTTCAAAGACCTTGCGCAGAGCACGTACAGTGGAACACCTGCACTGAGAAAAAGCTGGGGGTTTTGCTGGCTGTAATAACAAGAAGCCGTAAGTTAACCATAAAAAAACCTTGCAAATAATGCAGCCTGAGACCAGCCCAGCTCATTGGTCAAGGGATGATTTCAATTTGCTTCCCCCAATATTTGAAGTTCTCACAAACACACAGCAGCAACAGTGAGTGTAAGCTATCGCACAGCTCCCCCACATGTGCCAGGTAAGTGTAACTTTGATTTTATTTCTGCTAGCTTTCAAACATACGGCCCGGCATCTGCACCACTGCAGTGTAAAGTTTTTAAAGCCCGAGATGAAAAATACTTTCACAGCCACTGGCCGAGTAGATTAAGCACAAAGTATTTCCGTATCTGTGCTTCAGCTGCGCTGCCGATTAACCCAAGAGCTCCAAACCCATCTTCTGACGCTTATTCCTCAGTCTGTAGAGAGACAAACCCTGCCGTGCTAACGAGAGCAAAACGCCGCCTAAGGCAGCCCGAGCACTCAGACTCCCGCCTTCCGCTACGTGCCCGGCGCTGTTTCCACAAACGCAGCAGCCATCAGCCCCCCGCGTTATCCCCGCACACAAGCACGAGGAAGCCGTTTCCCCCTCAGCCATCGCTTCCTGCCGCGCTACCGCAAGTCCCTCCCCAGCGGCGCTGCCAGGGCCGGGCCGGGGCCGCCCTGACGGGCCCTCAGCCGGCTGCCGGCGCCACTCCTGCCGCTCACCCTTGACTTTGCCGAAGNGCGCGAATATCACAGTTTCAGCGACGCCACCTTCGTCAAGTAAACTTCCGCAGTCTGTACCCCAATAAGAGTGATCCGGCATTGGAATGGGTTGCCCACGGAGGTGGTTGAATCGCCGTCCCTGGAGGTGNGCCGCTCACCCTTGACTTTGCCGAAGGTGCCGACGCCCAGCGTGTCCCCCAGGATGTAGTGCCCGATCTTCACCCGTCCGTGCTCGTGCTTCTGTTTATCCGCCGCCACCGCAGCCATCTTGAGGCAAGGGCCGAGCCTGCGCATTGTGCCNTCTGTAATGACCTTGTAAATTGCAGCTGTTTGTTTGCTTCCTCTTCCCTGGTCCAAATCCAGACCCCATAAAGGGAATGCACTGGAAAGTAGGAACCTCTTAACCCCTACTCCCTTGACCAGGTCATTTGTTCCCTGGTTTGCCTTCCCAGCTGCTCACACCACTCATTCACATGGCATTTAGGCCAGGAACCTGCCTTCCATTTCCTGCACAGCGTATTTTCTACATACCTGTGACTATACTCGTCGTCTTGTTGGCTAAAACAGGTCTGGTTTTAATCACATTCAAACCCCACCTACAAAGAAACATAAACCTGGACAAAATGTGACTAATTAATAGGTATTTTTGAATGAAGAGATAATCAATGGAAGAGGAAGGTTACGGGCCACTCCCATCCCTTCATCTCCTCTCTCCAGTCTTCTGCTAAAGAGAATGATGTAAATTGAAATGGTTTTTCTTTCCTATGCTAACCAGAGCCCCTGAGTATCTTTGCAGACAGGTAAATACACCAGGCAGCAAGAAGTTGAACAATTTTTTTTTTAATGGTCCTAAATCAAATGCAGACAGCATTTACTACAGTTGGGTCTCCTATACCACGGAACTGCAGTCTTATTCATGTCCCACAAAACCCGCCTTCCACATTGATTGGCAGCTCATCAATATGCAAATTTGCCCCACACCCCTGCACAGCCGCCCCCAGCACTCCGGTGCTGTTCTGGCACTGCCTTGCTGTGTATTGGTGTTTGTGTCGGTGCTTCCCAGTGCCTGCAGCCACCCTACGCTGGGAAAAACCCCTTTTCTGCTTGGCCGGGAACATGGGTGCGGGGAGCCATCCGCACTGATGTCCCAATGGTCCCAAGCAACCCTGAGTGGCCCCGAGGGGAGGGG
>WEKX01015420.1:62091-84144 GCA_013390025.1 Pitta sordida
TGTGTCAGTGTGCGTGTGTGTGTGTGTGTGTGAGTGTGTGTGTGTGTGTCAGTGTGTGTGTGTGTGTGAGTGTGCGTGTGTGTCTGTGTGTGTGTGTGTGTCAGTGTGTGTGTGTGTGTGTATGTGTGTCAGTGTGTGTGCGTGTGTGTGCGTGTGTCAGTGTGCGTGTCCATATGAGTGTCTGTGTGTCAGTGTCTGTCTGAGTGTCCATGTGAATGTCCGTGTGTCAGTCTCTCTCCGTGTGTGTCTGCCTGGCAGAGGGCGCAGTCTGTGCGCCGAGGCTCCCAACCTGGCACGTCTTGTCACCCTGGTGCTGCCATGTGGAGGTGCCTGCAGCTCCAAGTCCTGCCCCCGCTTACACATCCAGTCAAGAGTAATTTTCGTAGAATTACAGAATCGTCAAGACCCTGAAGATCCTCCAGTCCAACCGGTCATCCAGCAGCACCGCTGTAACCTCTAAAGCACTTAAAAGTTTATCACCCGGCTCTGGATCCAGGTGGCCCTTACACACCTCCAGGGACTCCACGGTCTCACAGGGCAACCTATTCCAGTGCCTGACCACCCGAACAGAGATTTTTTGTTTTCTAATGCCTAATCTCGATCTCTACCGTCTCAGTTTGAGGCCGTTTGCTCTTGTCCTCTCATGGCAGGCATGGCAGAAGAGACCACCCCCCACCTCACCACAACCTCCTATCAGGTAGTTATGGAGAACGATGAGGTCTAATGAGTGAGTTTTGATGAGCAAAATTCAGGGACAGGGTACTCTTGGCTGTAATAAGTATTTTTGAAGTGAGTTGCCTTGAAGTGAGGCCATCTCACGCTCTCCACTTGCCCCTGTGCTCTTCCAGGCACCCCTCCCCCTGGCTCTAATTGTCACTGTCCTCCCCCAGAGCCACCCACTGCATAAGACAGTTTGCCCGCAGTCAAGAACATCTCAGTGGACATCACAAGCACAAGAAACGGAAGTGGTCACGGCACCCAGACTACTGGAGTCCAAGAAGTGTTTGGACAACACTCTCAGGCGAGTGGTGTGACTCTTGGGGATGGTCCTGTGCAGGGCTAGGAGTTGGACTTTGTTGATCACTATGGGTCCCTTGTGTGTCTTATTACCAGATCATTATCTTGTCATCCCAAGCAAAGCCAGAAATTGATGATGAAGCCAATTGATTTATCTTTGATTGTAGAATTATGTAACTTGTCTTACAGTACTTGATGAAAGTATGTCTATCTGGCAGGCTAGACCTCACTCCTGGTTTACTGAATAAAACTACAGTTTTTCTAGAATATCTAGCTGGGTCTGCCAGGAGCCAACAAACTCTGAGGAACCCTCTGACAATGAATTAGTTGAATCCTTTTGTTCAGAAAAAGGAGTAAATCTATGTCTGACTGCTGCATTTTCACTACTGGACAAACCATGCCCCTGTGGTTGTCTCACTTGTTTCTGAACCTCTTGCTGAATTCCTTTGGTGCTAATTTATGTGCTGGAAGGCTTTTGACCTCTGCAATGGTTGAGCCATTTTGATTTTGACTTCAACAGCTTTGCTTTCCAGGCACAGATAGGTATGGCCCAGGCTAGCCACTAAGTTCCTTCATTTTGATTGGCACTTTCTGTATCTGAAATAACAGAGGTGTTTTCCTGTATTCAATTGACCTGAAAATCCAAGCATTTACTCCATCCCTGGTCCTGCAGTAGTTAAAGAAGATAGATGGTTTCCAAATGATAAATCACCCCATTTTACATCACGTATGTGAAGTAGGGTGAAAAAATGGATCTTGGGAGGAACCCTTCTTCCATGAATTCCCTTAGGCTAGGCTCAAAAAATGACTGAAGTGGGTAAAATTAATTTTGCCCTGACTTGACCTAGTGAAGGTATTTTTATAGTAACTCTGCTTTCCTTGCCAAAATTCAAAAGATGAAATGTCCTTGAGACAGTATGAATACATCCCACAGGCTGAACTGAAGTCATATTTCTTCAGCAACTTTGCTGTATGCCTTTGAACTAATGCTTCCTTTCCTTTCTTTCTCACTAGATCTCAGAAATCTGGAAGATGCCATGAACATTGGATGGATGCCATGGCAACAGCCTCCAAAGGAAGTCTGTTGATTTGGCTGCCTGCAAAAATATGCTGCTAGAGGAATTATTCTTGTCCTTTGTGGTATAAAAATAGTCTTCTTCATTTACATGTCTTCAAACTGGTTTGGAAAGAAAGATTTTTGGTATCCCCACACAGTTGTCTTCAGTATTCAGGAAGACTGGATATTTGGGGGGTAAAGGATGCACTGAGCTATGGCTGACCCAGTACCATTCAGAAGGTCTTAGGCCCTGTGAAGGTCACAGATAAGAACAGAGTTCATTGCCAGAGTGAACTTCTGCCTACTCAGAACCCACAGGCTCATGGACTCTGGCAGCTGCTTAAGTTTAAATTCAGCACTGACTAATTCACACTGCTTCTTTGTTGCATAGGAAGTAGCCCAAAATTTAGAAGGTGACATGTCTGGATTTTAGAACTGTCTTTTTGATGTTGGAAACAGGGGTCTGTCACTGCAGCTGGTATCCCACCAGAGGTTCCACACAGCCGTTTTGGTCCAGCCATGTTTGTTGGTGGGAAAAACCCTTTGTCATGCCAGCAATGACCTCCTTGACATCTAGATTAGGATTTACTGAATATTGTGCACCATGTGCTGCAGCCTGTCCATTCTGACTGGGGTTAAAAAGCTGAAGTAAAAAAGAGATAGGCCGTTAGAGATAAGCCCTAGAGATAAGTCTAGCTCAGGGATAGGGAGACCAAACTAGGACTACCTAGGCATTAGAGAGGAAGGTGTGTATGAGCACTAAATAACCTCAGTGGCATTTGTTTTGCTCAGGTTTGAGCTACTAAATATATTGATGCTACTACATCACACGCTCACTGGGGTGCAGTACAGCCAGACAGACCCTGATGTGACAATAGTGAGATTTGCTTCAAAAACCAGACGAGTTGTACTGGTTCTGAGGGGGCACTGCTGAAAGGACTAATGTATGCCAAATAAACTACTGATATCAAAGCAAGTTCTGTCTAATGTCGTCATATGGCATCACTCACCCTTTGCACAAGCAAGGATGACTTGACAGGAATAGTGAAATTTCAAGCCTCATACATGTATGCTTGAAGTTAGTTAGCACTTGATACCAATTATCTTCAGCAGTGCAGGTGAGCTGAAGTTTTATTTCTTAATGTGATCTCTTGCCTCAAAGGAATTCCTTTCTTGGATATAGAATACTTTGGTAAAGATATCAATATTTCAGGAATGCAGCAGGAAAACTGAGGAATTCAAAGGCAAGGTTTTCACAAGGATCAGTTTGGATGCCTTTGTTTCTGGGTATCACCTTGGTTTGTAGAGGTAGGTACCTCAATCATAATTAATGCAGAAGAAACTATACTGATTATTTGTTACCAAAAAGGCACAGGAAGCATAACTTTATGTGTACAATATCCAGATTTCTCAGTTTGAAAACTTTCATATGTGAATTTGGGCTAGAAACGTTAGTCACCACAAGATGACAGTATAGTTCAAGTAAAACTTGTCCTAAACAACTGGGTAAAAATTCTCTAAACACTAACAGTAAATTAGGTTAATAAATTGAAAACAGTATTATCTGTACATTTCTTGCATCTCTATGGCAATAACAGAAAACATGAGCAAACAACAATGCTTATGAAAAGGGCTGTTGTATCCTGCTAAGAAGCTAAGAAGCATAATAGAAAAGTCTTTCTATTTGTTTAAGATGAAAATGGATAGAAAAAATTTAAACACCTGTCACTAGCTTCTGAAATTCCTTGTTAAAATACAGTGGAAGTAATGAAAGAATTGTAAAATCTAAGTATTTTTTTATTATAACTTCATAGCAGACTTTCAGTACCTAAAGGGGCTTACAAGTAGGAGAGAGGGACTTTTCACAAGGCCATGTAGTGATAGGACAAGGGGGAATGGCCTTAAACTGGAGGAGGGCAGGTTAAGGTTAGATCTTAGGAAGAAATTCTTTGCTGTGAGGGTGGTGAGGCCCTGAAAGAGGTTGCCCGGAGAAGCTGTGGATGCCCCATCCCTGGAAGTGTTCAAGGCCAGAGTGGATGGTGCTGAGTAATCTGGCCTAGAAGAAGGTTCCTTGTCCATGGTAGGGACATTGGAATGAGATGATCTTTAAGGTCCCTTCCAACCCAAACCATTCTGTTATTCTATTGGCACTCCTTAGCATCAGACAGACTAGATAGTAGCCTTCAGACCACCTTGGAGGGTGGCACTAATACTTACAGAACATGCTTGAAGCATGACTACCATCACAAACAGCAAGAACGAGTTCCTCATCCATTTCCTCAGCTGCCTCTAATCTTTACTGTAGGGTAGTTGTGGGTGGGTCCTGGGTACTTCCCCACTAGAAACCCCACTAAAATATTTCTTTGCTGTCACACCTAGCTAGGACAGCAGAGAAAGCATACCTCTGCTGTGCAGAAGTAGGTACAAACCAGGGATACCCACTTACACAGTGCAACAGCATAATTCAGAATTTTAAACTTTTCTTAATTTTTGGTTGGTTGGTTCATTGGTGTGAGGGTTGTTTTGTTTTATTTTCAATGACTATGCTTAGATACATTACAGGGTTGTAGTGCATTGTTGTGCCAAAGCAGTAATTCTCAGAGGAGGTTTCACTGGCTGGTCTCAAGGTTGCAAGGTTGCAAGGCATTTTGGGCTCAGCACCAAACAGGGTGCTTAGGAGAACGTCCCAAGTTCCTTTACAAGGTGACAACCATTTTCTTCTCAGTTGTGTAACAACAAAATATTTTTGTCTTGCTAGTACTATTTTGATAAAAAACAACTTGTATTGATACTGTTCTATTTGATTCCCTTTTTTTAAACCTTTTTTGCATTATTCGTGCACAAATGCATGCATCCACAGCTAGAGCTAGAGAGATACAAAAAGCAACAGAGCCACCACTGTGTGGTATTGTAGTCTGCATCATATTCCAAATGGACAGGTCTAGCTTGTAGCCACATTCCTTTTATGTTGCAGCAGAAAATGTTTTAGTGAGTTGTGAGAAAAAATTTTGTACTAGTACAGACTGCAAAGCAGTGGACTTCATTTTCCTTTAGATGGTTCTGGAGTTTTTGAGAAAAGACTGGGCAAATGTTTTTTCTGAAATGCCATGAGTGTGATGGGTCTTTTTAAGGGAAGGCAAATAGTCTGGATGACCTTCTATGGTTCCTCCCAGCCACTCTTGTCATGCTGTGATTTTATAAGAGGCCTCTAAATAGAGAGGCATAACTATATTTTTTATCTCCTTGGCTGTCATTTTCTCAGAAAAATGCATTTGAACAATTTTATACTTGGAAAAAAGGGTCAGATCTTCACAAATTCTGCCTTCAAACTTTGTCTGCTCTTCCCATTATAATGGCTGGTCAAATAAATGCTATGTCCCCTTTTTTACAAGGCCAGTGACAGCCTGCATTCTGGATATCATCCTTCCCCACAGTAATATAAGTCTTTGACTTAAATTTTCAGAGTTATTCTAAAGCACGTTAAAACCAAAAGATTTATTATTGAACAAATAAAAAGGAAATATTGTCTAGACATATATATATATATGTGTGTGTGTGTGTGTGTGTATCTCTCTGTGCAGACACATATGCATGGATAGTACACAATCTGTACTAGAAATGGGGTTTTTCCTTTCTTTTTGACTAAAAAAATATCAAAACCATGTCTGGTTTACAACTAGACACTGCCTATGTCTAAGTCCAGCCATTAAGGAAGAAATTTACTATCTGGGAAGCCCAGTGTCTGAACTTACAATGTCAATTCTTTTATACTTCCAAATGTTCTGTATGAATGATACATGGTCATAACCCTTGGAAAAGAATTACAGTGTCAACTGTTGGGGAAAAAAACCCAACTCTTTTCTGCAGAAATGTTGAAGTAAAAGTATTTACCAGAAGCTCAGGAAAGGAAGCCAGCTTAAATTTAAATTTATATTCAAACCCTTGGCTATCTTACAATCTAAATTTTCTTAATTTTTTGTGGAATTTCTTGCCTAGTTACTTCTCTGTCATCATGTTCCCTCCTTGTTTACTCAGTTGTGCTTCAAGTACGGTTATACCCTGTCATTTGTGAGGAATGGGTCATGCCACGGTCCTTGCCAAAAGCCAAACTCACAAAGAAGTACAGGTCATTAATATGCATGCAGGCCACGCCCATTGCTCCACCCCCTAGTGCTCCGGAGCGCTGGGGACACTTTTCTGCTTCTCCCCTCGGACTCCCTCAGCACAGGGGAGCAAAGGGAACCGTTTCTGAGCCCCCTCTGACTCAGGAGAACCCCCCCACCCTTAGAATCTGTGGGCTTCTCCGGGCTGCTGCGACCGCACTCCCACGGCCCAAATCCCACACTGCTTCCCTCTCCCCCGACCCCAGTGATCGTGCCCGTGGGGCTGCCAACGTGGTGCTGGGACGCTGCAGGCAAAATCACCCGGGTCGGTGACGGGGGGGGATGCGGCGCGGGGTTTGGGCTGAGGGAGCGTGGTCACAGCAGCCCGGAGAAGCCCACAGGGTTGGGTGACTGGGGGGGGGTGTTGGGTCAGTATCGGAGTTTCTTTCCCTTTGACATCCACCGGTCCCAGGAGAGGCAGCGCTGCCCGTACAGTCCCAGAGGGTGGGGGAACAGAACCCCCCTCCTGGCACAGCGACACCTGCCCCCTTCCAGCACACAGTGCTTGCCTGACCTCGCTTGCCGCACTTTCGTGGGGCAGTTTCCCGTGTCAGGGACGGGGGCATGGTGCCATAATTGCAAGCCCCCTCCCCACAGGCTGGGGCGAGTCCCGCCCCACAGGCACCACGGCACCGCCCCTCAGCAGAGCAGAGGCACTGCACATGCGTCAGCCGGGTAAACTCGCAAATGGTTGAATCAAAACTATGAGAAATTCTTGTCGCAAATGGGCAGGATCGTAACGGAGAGGTCGCAATGCAGCAGGGATTCACTGTACATCTCTAAATGACTTTAGTAAAAAGCATGATTTTACTTACCAGCAGCTATTCCTTAGAACATGACTTGATGTTCTCCTCCTGGAAATGCACATGCCTGCCTTATTACTCTGCCTTCTGTCTCCCAGGGTTAGCAGGTAATTCAGTTTTACGAGACCCATCCAGGTTTGGCACATGTTAGTGTTAAAAATATTGGTATATTATGTACGTGGTACAGTAAATTTTAAAATTAACAGTATCCAAGTGTGTGAATAAATGTAAAGCTTTGCATAAAATATGCATTAGCTAAATAAAAGGTGACTGGTTTTCCTTCAGAAATATGCATTTACTTCTCACATATATTTACTGTTCATAAGTTTCTAGCTTTACAATGGATCTAACATTTGGGAAGAAATACTACATGTGTCTGCAATAAAGTGGAAAGTCAAACAAGAAAGAAGAAAACTCATGAGGCACTCATGTTTAATCTGATACCAGTGACAAGCCTAATATCTTAGTAGTTTATATATTTATTTACTTTGTCTCATTTTAGGAGTCCCATTTTTCTTGCTCTGGGACTGCTCTGAATGTCTGCTTTCCCTGGGCTCTCTGTCCCTTCTCTAAAAATAAAAATATGTATTAGCTCACTTCAAAGCAGAAAACCTAACACCTGCATAGCACTCTTTATCCTATATGAAGTTATGGGGTTTGCCTTTAATATGCAGATGTGAGACACAAACTGTAAGAAAAAAAGGCTTTCCAATGGAATGGACAAAAATCTGTGTTTACTTAAGATAAAGGCTTATTCGCTGGGTAAAGTAAATTCACATTCCTTCATCAAAATCACTGTTGCATTTTATTATTTTCACCGTCTGAGAACTTCCCCTAAGTTCAAATTGATTGCTAACAAAGTTCAGCTGAACTTTGCAGTTACAAATGTTATCTTCTGTTTGTTCTGGAATATGTTTTCCCTGAATCAGGCATTTTCAGCTTTGCATTTACTGGAACTGAGGCA
Source organism: Pitta sordida (assembly GCA_013390025.1). Classification (NCBI taxonomy): domain Eukaryota; kingdom Metazoa; phylum Chordata; class Aves; order Passeriformes; family Pittidae; genus Pitta; species Pitta sordida. The sequence continues at coordinate 70,096 of WEKX01015420.1, forward strand.
TACTGCCTCCATGAGGAAATTCCCCTAACACTATACAAAATTTCCTTCTTATACTACTTCACCTGAACAAAAATAGAGGACAAACAGTGCTCAGCCTTGTTGGTGTGTGCAAAGAAGGCACAGAAAAAAAATGTAGCTTTTTGAATATTATCTTATTCGATCAGAAAATGCAGCTCATGATCTTGTGTCCAGAAGACCTAGATTAGGGTAGTATGTGCTATATAGACAATCCTCTGGATGGTGCAGGGCAAACTCAGCATCACCAGCATGATGTAGGTGAAGAATATACCAGTATGTACAGTTTTCTATCTGGTTTATCACTTTAGTTAGTCCTTGTTGACTGATTGGACAGTTTTCAGTTGAGCTTGAACATATGTTAGGAAGACATGTAGCCTAAAAAGTGTCTGCTCAAGAAAAACAAAAATCTCAGAGGGAATGTTGCACTGTGAAAAGGTCGCAAAACTGTGACAAGTCCAAGCCTACTTATTCTGTTGTACTGTATTTTAACAGCAAAGTAAAATGTGGTAACCCTGGCAGCAATAATAGTGGTACCTTTCCTGCTCTGCATCTCAGCCTCTCAACCATTTTACAAGTTTGCAATTGACCTTAAAACTGATCACCAACGTTTTCAGGGGACCATTTTCATGGCTGATGCGTTTTTATGTGGAAGTATTTCCTTCCCTTACTGTATTTATTTCCACCCTACTGTGGTTTAAGCCCATCTGGCAACTAAGCCCCATGGAGCTGCTCACTCACGCTGCACCAGTGGGATCAGGAAGAGTTAGAAGGGTAAAATCTGGAAAACTCTTGAGGTGAGATAAGGACAGTTTATTATGGAAAGCAAAAGCTGTACACACAAGCAGACCAAAACAAGGAATTTTTTCACAGCTATCTGTGGTCAGGCAGGTTTTCAGACATTACCAGGAGAGCAGTCCCCCATCACATGTGATGGTGATGGGAAGACACACACCGTCACTCCAAATGTCCTCCACTTCCACCTTCTTCCTTCTACTTTATATACTGAGCATAATGTGCAAAATATCCCTTTGGTCAGTTGGAGTCACCTGTCCTGGCCATGTCTCCTCCCTCTTTCTCATGCACCCCAAAATTCCTCCCTAGTGTGGCAGTACAAAAAAGCAGAAAAGGCCTTAACTGTGCAAACACTGCTCAGCAATAACAAAAACATATTTATATTGTCAACCCTGTGTTTAACACAAATCCAAAATGCAGTTGCAATGTGAGAAGAATGAAGGGGATTTTGTTATGAGCAAGCTGTAGGACATGTAGGGTAAAATGTAATGTTCAGAGGTTGCTCAGGATGAAAACTCCTAGTCCTCAAAACCCCCTTTCCAAAATCTTTAAGGGTGCAGAGAGTGCTGATAAGTAGCCCTATATAACACTAAGCACCCTAAATAGCACTAGATAATTTAGGCATTCCCCTGATCAAATCATGTAAATAACTTTCTCTCAGAGGAGAGTGGACTCAAAAGCAGTCTATTCTTTCCTGGTAAACTCAAAAATACAATGAGACTCCCAGAACTCTAAGGGGAATGGGTCGGGACAGGCCGCGTGAGTCAAGAAGTCCGTGAACATACCAAACCATGAATATTCAATTAGATTTTGCTCGTAGCCATGCCCCCTCCACTAATGAGCTCTAGGGGGAACTCCTGGGAGCACAGCATGCCCTGTAGCACCTCATTAAAGTGGAGGAAATGCTTTTTGCCACTTCATGGCCATGAATCCCGGTTCCTGGACTGGAGCTGTACTTCCGAGTACAGAAACCCTGCAGCAGCAGGAATCCTTAAAGCTGGTGAACAGCCCACCCCGCGGAGCCACTTGGGCACAGAGCCTCCTGCCACTGTCAGAGACAGGGCTGGCTTGCTATAAGTTGCTTCAGTAATGGAACTGGGCTTTAAAGTCAACAGTTCATTGTTATCCTCACACCTGCCTTGTTCCTAGCAGTGCCTCTGAAGCGCAGGGACCAGGCCAGGATGCTCTTGCTCTGGCTCCTGTGTGCACTCTGGTCCTGCACATGTTACCTGTTAGCATTCACGGTCATTCACTGCTGGTCCCTGTGGCCTGACAAACAGGCGCTGTATCTCTCCGAGGGGAATGGGAGTGCAAAGAAATGGACTGCTGGCCAGGGAGTGGCAGCGAGGGGAAGTAGCAGGGCTGCTCCCCGCACTGGATGAGGTGGTTTGGGGGGAGTTTTTTGCTTGATTTCCTTCCCCTCCCCCATCCCTCAGGATGTTTGGGCTCGTGGCCGCGGGCCCTCTGTAGGCCAAGAGCAGCACACAGCCAGACCAACACTCCACCCCTGGGCGAGCCAAGGGAAGCTGACCGGCTTCGCCCTGACTCACTGCTGCTTGTCCCATCCCTGGTGGGCAGTGGCCAGGGTCTGCCTCCCTGACTTCCACCGAGGCTGTCCACAGGAGTGCGGGCTGGTGGCGGCTGGGCAGGGCGAAAGAGCTGATTGAAAGAGCTGATGGCTGTCCATGGCTCACTTCTGCTGCCACAGGGCAGCAGGAGTTGCACAGGTAAGAGGCATGCCTAACGAGGAGAGTGCACAGCTCCACTCCTCCCCTCCACCTGCTGCCCCTACCCACAGCTTTTTCGCCTTCCCTCTCCTACCCTCTCTCTGCACCTCCTCCCTTCGCCCGCCCCACGCATCCTAAAACAGAGGCCCCAGCCCTGTCCAGTATTGACTGCTTCAAGTGTTTCTGGCAGGGCAGCAAACATCTACCTAAAACAAACTGTATGTACTGCTGGTGCCTAGAATGAACTTTTATTTTGAGCAGCGCAGGCGCTTCCGCTGCCAGCACTAGGGATCGTATTGTGAGGTAAGGAGTCTGCAACGCTGGCGCTGGTACACACTGAGCTATGTTGCTGCTGTGTTTTGGGGTTTTTTTGTCAAATAATGCAACAGATGAGGCTTTTCCCCTCTTTTGATTTCTCTTTAATAAAATTTCATTATTTGTTTGTGGCGAGGGCAGCGCTGCACCCATAGCTGAGCTGCAGTGCAGAGCCAGTAGCTCTGCTCCTGCCTGTCCAGGAGTGATTTGGGGTTAAACTTCCCCTCCCCTACTACCCAAAGGTCCTCAGACACAGTGGCTACTGTCCTTCGCCAACACTGGGTTGTTAGATGCGCCGGGTGCCATCCCCACCTCCCCCCCTCTAGTCATCAGGTGTGGCACTTGCCATGCCACGGCTGCGGTGGCATGCCCAGAAGTGCCAGCATGACCCCTCTGCCTCCCTGCCCCCTGCCCGGCAGCACTCTCAGCTCTGCCGTGATGGTGGCGGTTCCCCTTCCCCTTAAACAGTGAAGAGGGAGAGTGCACGGCAACTCTGGCAGGTGGGGGTGGTGGGCAGGGCCAATTTACATATCCAGGAGCTCATTACATATTCATGCATTGAGCAAGATCACAGTAGGAACTCACAGCAGCTGCACATGCGCATGGACCCACTACTCGCTGAAAAATAATCTGCAATTAATTGGAACCACGGATTTGTGGACCGCAAATAGTGGTGGTTTACTGTACAGTTATCCCTCACTACTTCGAACTTCATTATTTGTGGCTTCAATACGTCTTGAGTTTTTTTCCTCAGCTTTACCCGCTTGTCCTAGGTTGGAACAATACCTTCCAGGGAAGATGGGAACCTTCCTGAAGTGGAAAGAGAAACCCCCTCCTCATCTACTTTACTATACTTTCTGAATCAAAAGGGCTTTTGGTCAAAAAATGTAGAAAAAGGAAGCAACAATTGTTTACTTATATAAAGGAAAAAACCACAAACAGTAACATAACCGTAACAATGAGAAAAGAAAAACCAAAAAAGCCAAAAAGAACACTCCACCCCCACCCCTCTACAGACATCAGGGGCCAAATGGCCCATCAAGAGCCATAAACTCTTCAGCCAAAAGACAAAAAGACTCCTCCACCCACACCCTTTTTGAGAAATTCTGCCTTTTGTTTAGTTGATTTAACATCTCCCTTCCTCAGAGTCTGATGACAGCATGGTGGTTATCAGAAAATCAAATCTAACCCATGACAGAGCTTTACTGGCTTTACCAATTTTCAAAAAATTTTTATAATTTTTTTATGCAGTTGGGTCTCCTATATCACAGATCCACATTCTTAATCGGATTCCACGAAGCCCTGTTTCTGCATTGAATGGCAGCTCATTAACCCTCACATGGCCCCTGCCGCTGTTTTGGCACTGTTTTGCTGTGTGTCGGTGTTTGTGTCGGCCTTTCCTGCCCCCCACAGCCACCCCGCACTGGGAAAAACCCCTTTTCAGCTTGGCTAGGGACACTGGCACAGAGAGCTGCCCACACCGCTGTCCCGGTGTCTCTCGGGGTCCGTAGACCTGGTCTTTCCATACTCAGGATAGACAATTATCTCCTGGAGAGTCACTCAAGAAAGTCTCAGACACCTGAGAGTGCGTAAATCTTTCATAACTGCACAGGGGCGGCTCCGGGCGAGCAGCCCTGCTGCGGCCGGGGGGGAGTGGGAAAGGAGTGGCCCTGCTGTGTTCCGTGGCTGGGGCAAGCGGTAGGGCCACCACACTCCAGGGCCAGGGCAAGCGGTGGGGCTGGAGCAAGCGGTGAGGCCACTGCCGACACTGCTGTTCCGGGACTGGGAGGAAGCAGTGGTGCTGCCGCGGCAGCTGTGCGGCATATTCATGACTGCCTAATTGACTACTCGTCCATGCCAGGTCGCGCATGCACAGTTGCGAAAAGGGGCCGCATACATCACTAAAAAATCATGCCGCTAAGATGTGAAGCCGCAGTATGGGGGGCACGAAGTGCAAGAGGGCCGACTGTAACTTCGAAAAATCTCAAAGGCGTTTGCTAGTTTTAAAAAGTCTGGACACTGCTGATGGCTGAATACCTTTTCCTAGCTATAAATTGTTATACAGAACCAATAACTATATTAGAAACACCACACTTTTGATCATTCTTGTGATGAAGAACAGAATGGGATTTCTTTCCAGGCTAATTGGGAACAAGTATGATCTTCAGAAATGAAGATTCATTAAGAGACATTTAGTGGTATGAACTCCACTACCAGATAAAAGAGTTTATGATTGAAATAACTCCAAATCAATGATTTTCATACTAATCAAAATTGGCATATAATGATAATTGCATAACTGGATAGGCAGAGATTGTCTGAGAATCTTATGTCTAAAAATAAAAAAGTACATCATTAGTATGGCCACAGTACCCCTGTGTTTCAGTGCTGCTCCCTGTAGCTGAGCTGTGAGTAGAGACAGAACCAGAATAACTCACAAAAGGACATCGTGTGAGTTTTAAGAGCTCATAAGCTTATTGTGAAAAAAATAACAAATGTTGAGCACATCTGAATTTCTTTGGAGTTCAGGTGAATCTCTGTAACTACATCATCTCTTTCTTATTACTAGTATGTGTTTTCACTTATTGTAGTCTGATGGTGGTTGTAGGCATAGCCAGTCCAGAATAGGGGAGGGTAGAAGTCAGTGCTATCTCAGTTCTGTCTCTACACTCTATTGCCTTGAAGAAAGTTTGCAAACTCTGGCTTTATTTGTTGAAATTTGCTTCCAGCTAGAAGACACCTACAAAAGCTTTTTCTGGAATGTTTCACAGTAGCAGTTAGAGTTAATTACTGACTTCTCAAGTAAGCTGAAAAAACTGTAATGAATTTCAGATGATCCCAAAAATGGTGTATTTCAAAAAGATATCTTAATAAGATCTGTTTCTCTTTCTTTCTAGTCCAGACTTCCTTTTGTTCCCTCACTCTCCTTTATAGGAGAAGAATCTTTGTTCTGCTTATTGAAAAAGATTTTTAAGATTTTAATATCAAGACACTTGGCAATTTTCAGAGGGAGACTGATGGACTTTGATGATAGAAAAAGTTCAAGGTTTGCTGCTTGAAGCCTTTGAGCTTTCCAACTACAGTGGGTCCCCAGATATGGTAGGCTCATGAGTCCAGGACTATGAAGCCTATGATTTACAAACAGAGAAAATTCATGAATATGCAATTAAGCCCTGCCCATCACATCGCCCACCTCAGCAATGCCACCGTGGCTGGGCCAGGCCACACCGCTCACGGCTCCCTTCTGGGCTCCCTCCCTTTATCAAAGCAGGATGGGATGGGATGGGATGGGACCAGGACCAGGACAGGATCAGGACTGGGCTGGGCCACGCCAATCACAGCTTCATTCCTGGCTCCCTCCCTTTGCCAAAGCAGGAAGGGATGGAACGGGACGGGACAGGACGGCACCCAGATGACTCAACTTTTAAACTGACAATTTTCTCTATTTTTGTTTCTTTTTTTTCCTTGCTGCTATGGCGGCATGGGTACAGGTGAATGCCCCTACCCCCACAGTGCATGCCCTGGGGGAATGGGGAGAAGGTGCCTCCCACTCCCACTCCTGCTCTCATATAAAGACACACAAAATGGCAGCCCCCTCCTGCAGTCTAGTGGAGAACAATTCCAGCCATGCAAAAGCACGCATTTACATTAAATGCATCCCGAATGGGACCGGGATGGGATAGGACAGGCTGCACAGCCTGTGGCTCGCAGCTCCCGGCTCCTCCCCTCGCCGCCCCCAGTGCCTCCCGGGCAGGTCATATTTACATATTCATAAGCTCATTTACATGTTCATGAGATGTCTGCCTTTGCTGTGTTTCTGTGCATGCACGTGGCACCGTTCTCCACTGAAAAATGAATAGCGAAGTATTGAAACCACAGATAGGCGGACTGCAGATAAGCAGGGGTCTTCTGTAGTTACAATAATAATTCTAGAATATACAGTCTTACCTCCCAGTTTGTGAGGAATGGATCTCTTGAAGGTCTCACAAAATGTCCACTTCACAAACATGGATGGGTCATTAATATGCATAGTGTCCATGCCCATCGCTCCATGTCCCACCACTCCAGAGCACTGGGGTGCGCTTTCCACTCCTCCCCATGGGCTCTCACAGCACAGGGGAGCAAAGGGAACTGTTTCTGAGCCCTCTCTGCCTGGGGAGATCCTTGGAGAATCCCTGGGCTTCACTTCGGCCACACTGCCGGTTCTGCAGCCACAGCTGTGTTGCTGCCACCACACATGCTTGCACTGCCTCCATGGTGGGAAGCTCCAGGGAAGGGGTGTCCCCAGGCTCTGGTCAGCGCTCTTGGAGCCTGGGAAACCATAACTTTTCAACACTGCGACACTTGGGGCCCCTTATGTTGGGGGGGTGGTGTCGGAGTTTCTTTCCCTTTAACTGCTGCAACTATGATACGTACATCTGTCTGTCCTGAGTGCTGGCCACATGGACCCAGCAGAACACCGCTTCCTGCTGCTGCAGCAGGGGGAGGGCATGAAGGAACAGAAGCCTCCTCCTGCCGCAGCAGCTATGGCAGCAGCATGGGCACATCCCACTGCTGCCCCATCCCGGCACACAGTACTTAACCCACGGCTGCTGTGGCCAGCTGGTGGGGCACTTTTCCTGGTGTTATGTCATCACCAGGTGTGCCGGGGGTGCAGTCCCTGGGCACAGACTCCATCACTTTCCCCGCCTGTAGCCATGGAAATAGTAACATGCACCCACTGGGGGTCAGTCCCCCAGCTGGGCTTAGAGTAACAGGGGACAGTGTGACTTGTGGGTATCAGTGGCCACCTGGGGCATCCTGCGGCGTAAATCTTCTGCGGTAGGGACAGGTTGTGGAGACACAGAGGAGCACGGCAGAGACTGGGGCATGGCACTGCAGGGCTATAAACTCCATGGTGAGGGGGAGGCACTGTGTGACCTCCCTACAGGGCTGGGCCAGTCCCGCCCCACAGGGAGTGTCAGCTCTGCCCCTCGACGAAGCAGAGGCACTGCGCATGTGTTGAATGGGAAGGTCCGTGAATCACTGAGGCAGACTCGCAGGGAAAATTCCTTGCAAATCTGCAAGGTCACGATGGAGAAGTCGCAATGTGTTATAGTTTAGGGGGTTTTCTGCTGCTCTGGCAGCGAGGGGGTTAACAGCTCAGTTCTTGCCTGGGACTCTTCGTGCTGCCATGGCCTTCAAGGTTATAGAGATAGAGGCGTCTCTGTGAATAACATACTTGGGAGAGAAAAAAAGTTTGTAGTAAGATGTAGAGTGCCAGTTCAGAGCATGCCTTGGGAGGCTGAGAGATTGAGGCCCCCAGGCCCACGAGAGAAGGGGTAGAGATGTTCTTCCAGGCATCCCGCTGCTGCTTGTGAATTGGACCAACCATAGTGAAAACCTATGGACCAGAGAGAGAGAGAACCAGTACTGCAGAATCCATCTAAGCCACGACTAAAAATAGAGAGATAAAGCTGGACAAACTGCCGATGTTTTTTTGGAGCCCAGAAACAGAAGCCTGGAGCTAGCTGAGAGCTCGGCAGAGATCCTTTGGACAGACTTTTGGTGCATTGTGATAGGATCTAATCTGAACCNAGCGAGGCATGACTGTATAATACACATGCAGTACTAATTGAGGAAGAACCAGAAATATAAAAGCATGGGCAAGGTCATTAATGGCTAATGTTTGACATTCTATTCATTCTACAGAGAAATAAGAGATGATACAATAATACCTTGATTCTTGTAGGGGTTCCAGTCTTCTCAAGTTCTGTGTAGCCCTTAATCCATGAAGATAGGGCAGGTCATGAATATGCAAACAAGCCCACCCATCGCCCTACCCTCCATCCCAGTGACTGCGGGAATGCCTTTGCCACTGTGCCAGGGCATGCTATGCAGCAGTGGACAACTGATACCAGCCCTGCAATGTCCTATTGGTGGGGCAAGTGAGCACAGGGGGAGTGGTGCTGCTCCACCCACAGCAACACTCCCTCCATTAGCAGTGTCTGTTGTGCAGGGGAAGTGACACTGCTCCACCTGCAATCAGAGAAGGCTCCCTCCCTCTTGCAGGCGGCCTGAGCTCCCACTCATCCATTGCCCATTCTCCCACTGGCGGTCTGAGGCCCCTGAGGAACTGTGAGGGACTGTGCCAAGCAGTGCAGTGTCACTGGGACTGAGGTCAGGGTGGGACTGCCCCTGCAAGTGATGTTGGGCCACAGCTGAATGGTGTCAGGTCCCAGACAGCAAGGCTCTGAGCGGAGCACAGGACCCTGACTTGGTGTGCTCAAAGCCAGGTTAGTTTTTGGGTGTTTTTGTGTGCCATTCCAGGTGGGACCATGGCTTTAAGGTCACGTGGCCAGCTGCTCACACACCCTCTGGTGAGGTTGATGTGATGTGTATACAGTATGCACTTCTAAGTGACATAGTTCAGCTCACCCCTGCAAGAGCCATCTCATCCCACAGGGCATGGCAGCCCTGCCCCCCAGTGCAGGCCAGTCCAGCCCCGAGGGGCATCAGGGACGACACTGTGCACACGCACACTAGGGGGAAACACCACGAAGAATGGAGATATCTTTGCAGAAAAAACCCTACAAAGATCCAAAGCAGTGATAGCGGAAGTGCGATATAACGAGGTAGCACTGTATCTTAAAAATCACCAAGACCTCGGGCTAAAAGATCTGTATTGTCAATGTGACACACTGTCTCAGGCAGTCATATAAAGATGTTCATGAATTTATTTAACAGTAGGAATAAAATTAATAGTAAACAATGCAGAAAAACGCAAGAAGAAAAATCAACAGAAACTTAAATCATTGGATACTTGTGGAAAATTAGCCTTGTCTGGCTCTGAAGATTAATTGCCTAGAATAGGTTCTGTGATCTTCCATGTGGTTCTGGGCCCCTCAGTTCAGGAAGGATGTTGAGGTGCTGGAACAAGTTCAGAGAAGGGCAACTAGGATGGTAAAGGGGCTTGAAGATAAGCCTTATGAGGAGAGGTTGAGGGAGCTGGGTCTGTTTAGCCTAGAGAAGAGAAGGCTCAGGGGTGACCTTATTGCCGTATATAACTATCTAAAAGGAGGTTGTAGCCAGGCAGGGGTCGGTCTTTTCTTCTTGGTCTCTGAGGACAGAACAAGAGGTCATAGTCTTAAATTTCAACAGGGAAAGTTTAGGCTGGATATTAGGAAAAGGTTTTTTACTGAAAGAGTGATTCGGATGTGGAATGGGTTGCCCACAGAGGTGGTTGAGTCACCAACCCTGGGTGTGTTCAAGGGGAGGCTGGACGAGGTGCTGAGTGATATGATCTAAATGTAGAGGATAGGTTAGTTGGATTATAGGTTGGACTAGATGATCTTCAAGGTCCTTTCCAGCCTTATCCATACTGTGATACTGTGATACTGTGGTTTAACCTGTGATACACCCCTTTGTACACTATGTGTGGTTTTGTGTCCTGTGAGCACAAGTGCAAGGACAGAGCATAGAATCATGGAATATGTGGAATTGGAAGGCACCCACAAGGATCAAGTCCAAGTCTTAGCCCTGCGCAGTAACATCCCCAAGAGTCACACCATGTGCCTGAGACTATCATCCAAACGCTTCTTGAACTCTGTCAGGCTTGGTGCTGTGACCACTTCCCTGGGGAGCCTGTTACAGCATCCAACCACTCTCTGTGTGAAAAAACTTCTTTCCTACTTCTAATATCTAGCCTGTTTCATGTCAGTGTTTCTGTATTAGCTTATATAAAGTACTAAAATTTTGAAAGCAGCCTTCTGGTTCATGAAATTCACCTATTTTATGTATGTGTGAGTCCCTCTGTTGCTACATGCAGAAGTGAGATCTTGTAGCTCTCTTATAGACACTGTACCTCTGATTTTGCACACAACTGACAAGTGAGCTCTCAGAAGAGTTTGTTCAGATGCCCTGGGTACTCTGAACTCTGTGGGCAAGATTCTCATATTGAGAAAGACTCAGAGTGGACCTAAGCTGGCTCCCAATCCTCGGTGATGACAACCATTGAAAATCTCCATCATATTTACTCTTCATACTTTGATTGCCATTATCTCCAAAGGTGGATGCTCTGAACCTGAGCAGTTTTTATCAGCCTGAAGGTGGAATGTCACAGGGAGACAAGTATTAGTAATGGTAAACAAAAAAAAATATGTATTCCACTTCAGTGGACGCCACAATTAGGCCTGTATGGGCAACTGATCACTAAATAATACAGTGCATATGTCTGCCACTGTCCTGTCCAGGAGAGTCCTGTGAGGCAGTGAGCAGTAGAGTAATTTTTATCTGCTAGTCTAGCATGAAGAGCAACCAGAAGAGTTTGTTCAAGGTGGTGGTTCACTGGCACTTGAGCAGATGCAATGGCTGGTGGCAACTTCAAGCAGAAGGTCCTCCCATTGCCCTCTTTCCTTTCCCATTTCTCATCTCTTTTGTCCCATCTCTTACCTGTGGCTCCGTTTTTACCTTCTCCATGTGTTTGTTGCTCACTCAACCTTCCTGAAAAACAATCTAACTCATAAAAATGGCACAAAATCACCGAGGTTTGGTTTTGGTTTGTTCAGGTGTGTTTTGTTTTCTTTAGTTTTATGTGTATATAGTTATACCCCCTCCATCGTGAGGAAAGGGACAGGCCAAGACCGTCGCGAAACACTAAACTCGCAAAGAACTGCAGGTTGTTAATATGCATGCAGGCCACGCCCATTGCTCCACGCCCCGGAACTCCAAAGAGCTGCGGACAATTCTTTGCTCCTTCCCGTAGTCTGTCTCGGCACAGGTGAGCAAAGGGAGCCATTTCTGAGTGGCTGCTGTGACCGTGTGTGCTCGCAGCCCAAACCCAGCGCCGCTCCCCCCCCAGCCCCCCAGCCCGGCCCTAGTGCTCGCGCTGGCCCGCGCGTGCTCGTCCCGCCTCCGCGGTGGGGAAGGGGTGTCCCTGAGCTCTGGTCAGCATCCTTGGAGCCTGGAAAAGCCTTAACTTTGCAACACTGTAACACCCTGTGCACTTATGGCCAGGGGGAGGCATTGGTATGGGAGTTTCTTTCCCTTTAAAATCCACCAGTCCTGGCAGAGGCAGCTCCAGCCCCCGCTGCGTGCTCCAGCCCCTGCCGCGGGGCTGCCAGCACGGGCACAATCACCGGGGTCGGGGGGAGAAGCGTCGCGGGATTTAGGCTGTGGGAGAGACCGCAGCAGTCCGGAGAAACCCACAGGGTGACGAGGGTGGGGAGGTCGAGTTTCTTTCCCTTTAACATCCACTGGTCCTGTGAGAGAGGGGCAGCGCTGCGCGTACGGTCCCAGACAGAAGCCTCCTCGCTGTGCCCTCCCAGCACACAGCTTGCCTCACTTTCATGGAGCAAGTTTCCCCGTTCAGGGACCGGGCGCACGGTGCCGACATTGCGAGCCCCCTACCCACAGGGCAGGGTGAGTCCCGCCCCACAGGCACTGTGGCACCGCCCCTCGACAGAGCAGAGTCAATTTTGCATGTGTCAGGCAGCTGGGCTTGCAGACCGCTGAATCATAATTGCGAAAAAATTGCTTTGCAAATAGGCAGAGTTGTAAAGGAGAAGTTGCGATACAGAGGGGATTCACTGTATTTTCTGCCACTGTAACAATTTAAACTGGCTCTCAAAGACGACAGAAGTGTGCCAAAGCTGGCACCAGATGTACAGAAGGAGCTCATGTGAGGGATTGGGAGTAAAAACAGGCAAAGCTGTGGAAAAAACAGGATAGTATCTTGAGGTTTTGGGCAGATTCAAGCAGCTGAATTTTTTTACTACATATTGTGTTCTAAGATCAGAATGTAAGCTGAAGAACAGTAATTATTTTTTTGCCCAGTGATGCTTTTTTTTACATACAGGCTGAAATGTCTATGCTCTAAACAAGTCTGATGCATTATAAATATACTACTAAAGCTCTCTGAATTTTGAATCCTAGTATGTAGCATGAGCTCTTCTCCTCTAACCTAGTTCTTTCAAACCAGAACCTTCACATGCCTTGTTCGGTGTAGTTTCTGCAGCATACAGATTCCAGTATCTAAGGCAATATCCTTCTACAAGGAGCCGCAAGAGAGAATAATTTACATTCGTGTTAGCTCAGCAGTAATGCTATTTGACATATTTCATGAAGACACATCCCAAGGCATTGTCATTAACCCTTAAAACACAGCAAATACATTAAAAGCAAAACAGGGAATTAAAAAGATTTAAAAAAAAAAAAAAAGTGGGATGGCATTAGCATGCAGAAACAAATAAAAAACCCTCTCCAAATCAATTTCACAATTCAAAACCATAATAACAGGATGTTCTTTCTCCACTCAGTTGTCATTGGAACCTTGACATTTGCAGCAGTCACAGAGCACAGACTGTCTTTAGGGCTGTAATGCATAATGAACTTTGACAATGAAGACACAAGACTATTTAAAGCTTGGTAAACTATTGAGTAACCTTAGCATCAATCCTATAAAAGGCTGGAAGTCTACAGGGAAATATCACTGACATAATTATATTCTGGCTGACCTTAGTGTGAAATAAAATACAGACAATACCATTTCATGCTGTCTCCAGACCAGGCAGGATATCATTAGCCCAGCAAGAGAAGCATTGCATTAATCATTCCTGTGCTAGGATTATCATTTGGTGCAAGACAAGAAAAGCCCTGCCTTGTGGCTAACCCTTTATGTTTATCAAACTACTTCTCTTTTTATCCTCTAAAACATCTGGATCAGCAGGGGCATGGAAGGAGCTGGGGTGCAGGATAACCCCCTTGTAATCCAAGAGGAGGTAGTCAGAGACTTGCTGAGTGGCTTGGACTCTCATAAGTCTATGGGACCAGATGGAATCCATCCGAGGGTCAGGAAAGAACTAGCAGATGAACTCGCCAAGCCACTCTCCATAATTTACCAACAGTCTTGGCTTACTGGTGTTGTGCCACAAGACTGGAAATTGGCCAATGTGACACCCATCCACAAGAAGGGTAGGAAAGATGATCCTAACAACTACAGACCAGTCAGCCTGACCTCTGTCCCATGCAAAGTCATGGAACGGATGGTCTTGTGTGCTATTATGCAGCAACTACAAAACAACCATGACATTGGATCTAGTCAGCATGGATTTCGGAAAGGCAGATCCTGCCTGACTAACCTGATCTCCTTTTATGGTCCAGTGACTCGACTAGTTGATGACAAAAAGGCTGTGGATGTTGTGTACTTGGACCTTAGCAA
>WEKX01015420.1:84431-102083 GCA_013390025.1 Pitta sordida
CTTCTTCCAGGCTGATGACACCAGAACGAGAGGGCATGGCCTCAAGCTATGCCAGGGGAGGTTTAATCTTAATGTTAGGAAGCGGTTTCTCACAGAGAGAGTGATTGCACATTGGAATGGACTGCCCAGGCAGGTGGTGGAGTCACCATCCCTGGAGGTGTTTAAGAGAAGACTCGATGAGGAGCTTAGTGACATGGTCTAGCTAGGGGGTGTGGGGCTGAATGGTCCTGAGTTCCTTCTGGCTCGGAGTGGCCTGCTAGACTGTGAGGGAACTGGGTTGTGCTACCGCTCTAGGATGGGCTTTCAGTCTCTGTACGGGTGTTAGATGGTGAGTTGGACTAGATGATCCTTGTGGGTCCCTTCCAATTCATAATATTCTGTGTGTGATTCTGTGTGATGTGGTTTATTTCTGAATATACAGTAGGAATGTTTAGCAAGAACTAAAAGTTGCTATGATAAAACACATTTTTAACAGCTAAATGGTGACTAGATTGTTACCATTTTCAGTAACAGTGAGGGAAAATTAGCTTTGGCTTATCTATAAGTTATCTATAAACTCTGCCCTTCACTATCATGCAGTAAGGGAAGTAATTTGGAACCTCTCCAATCAGGTCTTTTATTATAAATAATTGATGTTATTGTAGGGCTCCCTCTCTGTCAAACAGACTGTACTGGGTGTTGCATGGTCTATCATCACAAAATTCAGGTATAAGTGGATTATCATGCAACTGCATATTGCCTTAAATATCAATAATACACAAAAGTAGGTAACTATCTATATGATTCAGAGCCTAAATACTAAGTAGAAAAAAGTTTTCTGTAATTACCTTATAAAATGAAATAAGAATCAGCTATTCACAGTCCCACCGTTGCAGAGGAGACTGAATATCCTTCCAAACCAGTAAAGTGCCATGGGATGCCTGGACTTGCAGTATTAGGAGAAACACAAGGCCAGCTCTAATCTCCTTCTGTTTTGCAACATTTTGTTTCAAAATCTTTGGTTTTGTTTCTGCTGAAGCCTGGTACAATAAAAGAGTAGGATCCATTTCACAACTGAAAGAAGATAAAATCCTTAAGTTGAAAAAAAAATGTGTGGTAGTAGGACTATTGTACAACACTGCCAAAGCAACATTTTTGTCTTGCTGAAATACTTTTTGCAGGAAGACAGTCCATCAATATAAACTCTTTTGAATAATATCCTTACCATTAACGGTTTGAATATCTCCCCTTTACTGTTAATGGTTTGAATATCTCTTAATAAGACCAGACCACTGCAACCTCACACTTCCTTTGTTAGCTCTATTTGTCTTTTATATTTTTTTGCTTTTTGTTTTGGGACAAAATTACAATATATCTTTATCTTGACGGTTGTTATATCTAAACATGTACTTAAAGTGAAATTGCTCTCTAAGCCAGTAAAACAGCTGTCTGCAAGATCAAGACATATGTCTGGAGAGATGAAATAGTCTTTGAGGTTCCCATGTTGTGGTCCAGCTATTAAAGTTCTTAACTCAGTTTTAATAATTTCCTTCCTAGGCAAATAACCATTATCAGTGTTGCACAAATTGGTTATAAACTACATAGGTTCATGATGGTTTTGATAAAAAGCAATTAAATATGTATAGAATTGATAATAGTGCGTGAATTGCATTATTAAAGACATTTGTAGATGCTAAACCTGAAAAACCAAAAAGACAGGCTCTGGCTAGACTAAATTGGTTCTGAAGCCTGGACATAGACATCCCTCACATGAATGGAGTAGTGTGTCCCAAGATTAAGCATCTCCTTAAGTAAAGTGGACCACGCCAACAGAGTGCAGGGCTTAAAAGTCACCGTGTAGTAATGCTTGACAAGAAGTAGTTGGGTTTCTGAGGACTGTGTAAGTAGTTCAAAATTGGTATAATATCCGAGATCTAGTATGGGAATAGTTTTCATGTAGAGGTGCTACTTTTCCATGAGGGTTTTGTATGGGCTACACTAGGATAAATGAATGTAAATTTCCCTAGCAATGCCATTTTCTTGCTGTTATTTCAATGGATCAGCTCTGGAAAGTGAAAAAAGGAAAATCTAAACTAAAAGTAAGAGGGCATGGCAGGGTGAGGAAAGAGAAAATGAAATGCTTTTACTTCTCCACGAGTATCCCCACGAAGAGCAGGCAGAACCAGGCCAGAACTGACCAAGACTTGCATTCAGATCCATAACTTGATTTTTGGTGAGAAAACTGATACACCAAAATCATCATGACTTCAAAAGTGGAGAATGAAGGTTTGTGATTAAAATGAAACCTTAGCAACAGAGCAGCTTTTCCTTCTGAAGCTCTGAACTCAGCTAATGGTTGTGACCTGAGATCTCTGAAGTCTTGCTCAGTGGAAAGAAGCTGTGAGACAGAATTAAGGGAAAGATAACTGTCCTTCCAGTAAGAACGCCTCACAATTTTCTGCCAGCCCCATCCAAATCTTGATTTATATGTCTTAAAAACACTGAGTAGCTCTCAAAGCAGGCTATGTCCCTGGGGAGGACTAGATGGGTTAAGGTTAAAATTCCTTGGCAGTATTCAACCCTTTTCGGGTAAGAAAAGCAGAATAACAAGGCAGAGTGAGAAGAGATGAACAGCAGCAACAGACAGACAGACTGACTCCTTTTGCTGCGGAATTGAAAATTCTGGAAGTGCGTTTTCCCTGGTAATTGCTGTATATCTGAGTATTTCCTGTAACATGAAGGTAAGACAATCACTTACTTAATTTGTGCTGATGAAGTGAATATGTCAAGTGCAATGAAATATGAATTTATGTGGAGAAATAATCAGCTGAAGAAGTAATTGGAAAGCATTGCAAGAAAGAAAAAATATTTTGAAAAACAGAAGCTTACACAACAAAGCTTAGAAAATCCATGTGTGAGTCTCCTTTCTTTCTTAAGCTGATTGGTGTAAAGATTGCAGAAACTTTGAACAGCTGCATGAGCTAAAAAAGGGAAGAAAAAGCAGAAAAGCAAAGTGAGTTTGCTTTTACTTCTCTTTTTTTCAGGTGCTGGGGATTCTTCTGTTGCTGGAAGTTTCAGGCTTCTTTCCCATTCTTTCCAGGTGAAAATTGATTTAATAAATTACATGTTGAACACTTGTATAATTAATACATGTAATGTATAATTACAGTCCATGATGTGAGGCAAGGCTTAAAGGTGTCTTCTGATATATTTTCTGGGTGAAATACACACTGTTTGGTGTCATCACTGCCCCTGCCATCAGTGGCACACACAGCCCCTTTCAGCGCCCTGCCCATCTCTGGACTGGTCTGCCCTCTCTCTAATTTACAGTGTGAACCAGGTCTTTGAAACTTATGTTATAGTTACACAGAGTTGTTGCTGATCTTAATTGTTATTGAAGGTCTGCCTTACCTGTTTAGCAAAGTCTTGCACTCTTGTTTAATGTATTGAAATTCCTGATGATTTTCCTCTCTTTTTATTATTTTTTTTTTAATGCGGAAAAACCTACTGGAGCAGCCCTTCCTCTCCAATCCACTGTCGCTGGAATTCTTTTGGCCCTTGGTCTGAGTGTAATGGCTGCACTAAAAACCAGGTATAGATGGACACTTTTTCTGTAGGCATGACCTCATAAGCATATGTTTTTTCCCTCCCAGTAATTAAGGAGCCACTGTGTCTTTAAAACCCAAAATCAGATGTCAGACAAAATCCCCAGCTAAATGAGTAGGCTGACAAGTAAAGAACTCAGAAAATAAATTCTCCAGTCCATCCCCAGTACATTCCCTTTCAAAGCTGTGATGTTCACACTGTACAATATTTTGTACTCTTTTTATTCTGGTGATAGTTTCAAAAAATTCAATGGAACCATTTGGTAAATGCAGACTTTCTTCCCTTGATGCTGGTTTGTACCAGTTCCACTGATGGTTCATTAGCAGTGTCATGTCTCAAGGGAAGAAATATTGTTTGCAAAAAGAAAGAAAAAGTTTGCAAAATTATGTTCTCAATGAAAGTAAGTTGATAATTTTTAGACTGCAACTCTGTTGATGTGCAGGACACTTGCTTTTAATTGTCCTTCTATTTTGTTCTATCAATTAAGAGTCAAAATTAAAGATGTGCCATGAGAGAGTACTTACACTTTTTAGAAAGAAAAAGTAGCTTAAGTGATGTTAGATTTTACCCTCTTCCTCAATGATATTTTTACTTTGAAAAATTTTAATAACAAATCAGGTATGATTGGTCCTATTAAAATGTAAGCAAAAGCCTGACATTTCTCAGCTGCTTTATTTTGGCTTCAGTTGCATATTAGATTTTTGAATAAACCATGCCAAGCTTATACTTCCGTCTAAAGACCTTTTAGGTAAAAGAGTTGTCTTTCTTTTAATTTCAGAGTTTTTTACAATATTATTGCTTACTATGGTGATATTATGGTAATACCAGGTGTGGCTGTTCTCAGAAAAAAATAGTGAATGTCTCATTTTCTTACAGCAGTAGTATGGTAGCATTGTTTTGACACTAGCAAAGTATTCTTGCTTTCCAGTTGGATTTTCTAAAATATCCTTTGATTTCCATTCAGATTCGGAGACGGACAGTAGCAGTTTATGGCCAGTATGGGGGAAACCCATGCTCTGGGGATACCTTTGAAACAAGACCATGCACGCCCACAAGGGGTTGCCCAACAGAGGATGGCTGTGGTGACCGGTTCAGGTGTTTCTCAGGTACCATCCAAGATCTTCTTCACAATTTTTCTAGCCATTAAGTTAAGAAGATAACCTTGCTATTTTTGAACTTTAGGAAATGGGCAATGACTTTGCAAAACTCCTGATCTACAGATGAATTTGATTTAGGTGGATGTTTCCTTTTTTGCCAGCCTTAACTATGCATGTTTTTAATTTCTTCTGGCATGTTGCAGAGCATTGCAGATAATATGCTGTAGCCCTGGTACCCTCTTTAATTCATTTTGCCTTACTCATTTGCACCAGAGAACAGGTTTTTTCATTAAGTGAAGGTAGTTAAGAAATACAACCTTAGATGTGATTGCTCAAAGCTGTTTTAAGCTATATCCAAGATTCTTCGGAATCACCTGGAAACTAATTCTCTGTAGAACAATCATTATATCCAAGCAGCTTCCATTACCTTTATAGAAGAACACATTATCTCAGTAGGTAGGCATTTATCACAAGGTCCATGATAAACATGTTTTGGTGCTACCATAGAGATAATCACAGTTAATCATAAGTGAAAGGGTCAAAGGGTAAAACTTAGGAAATAAATCTAGAAGTCAACTGTTTTATTAATGCATCATAAGCCTTGAATGGCTGTGGTTTCCTCAAGTGAGTTATACATTATTTCTGTATGTGTATCTTTGCAGTTGTTTCACAAGCCCTTGTGGGTACAGACCATTCATCATGGAAGTGAATATGCTAATTAATGTAGTAAGTAATTAGGACTTCTGCTTTGATTTTAGGTGATCTATTTTTAGGCTAACAAACACTTCTTTCCCCGTGCATGTTTGTTCTGATTTAGGTCAGTGCATTACCAGATCCCTTGTGTGCAATGGTGACCAGGACTGTGAGGAAGATGGTGCAGACGAAGATCGATGTGAAGAGAAGAAAACTGTATGTGATATTGACAAAACACCTCCGAATTCGGAACTTACAGGAGCAGGGTAATGTTCTGTGCCAGGCTCAGTATTACTGGTGCCAAATACACTTATATTTTGATGTATTTACAAGCTCTGGGTGTACAGATGGACTTCCAGGGCAAATGGTAGAACATCCTATATGCAGAAATGTTCAGTACTACTGCCTCCAGCATACCAGTGGCTCAATGCATGTACAGATCCTGGCTGTTTTACTGAAAAACAACTTTTAAGATACAAAACTAAATTTCAACTGCAGTCATACCTCCATATGTAGGTGTGAAGAATGGGTCTCCTGGGTGTCTCACAAACCATCTAATCCGTGAACAGCTGCGTGTCATTAATATGCATACAGCCCATGCCCATCTCCACCCCCAGCCAATCTGGAGCACTGCAGAGCATTTTCCACTTCTCCCCATGGGTTTTCACAGCACAGAAGTGCAAAGGGCAGTGTTCCTGAGCCCTCAGTGCCTGGGGAGTCCCCCATAATCCCTGGGCTTCTCTTTGGCCATGCTGCTGCTTCTGCAGCTGCCACCGGACTGCTGCCACCACACATGCTTGCATTGCCTCCACGGTGGGGAAGCTTCAGGGTTGTGGCAGGGAAGGGGGTCAGTGGGTGTCCCGGGACTTGGTTTGGCATGGGTCCATGCTGCCAGTGCTCTTGGAACCTGGGAAACCTTAACTTTGCAACACTGCAACACCTGGGGCCCAATATGATAGGGTGTCACAGTCCAGTCACCTAAGCTGAATGCATGATGGTTCGTTTTTGCAGGATCTCAGACTGCAAAACAAAATTCCAAGAGAGGATATAGCTTTGATCAAACAGTGAAACTTCGTTAAGTGCCCATAAAGCGGCAATGCGATAGATGAAAGGGTGAAAGTAAAGAGAAAGAGAGAGAAAAAAGGGTGTAGCTACCGCCACGACAAAATCCTCAAAAGCGTCCCTCACAGATCCGTCATCAAGCAGGGCAGGGAAAGCTTTCGAAGTTCTGTTGTTAGGGGGCTATCTTTTATACACCTTGCCCCCTCATCTGTCCCATGGTCTTTTTGCCAAGTTCTGCCTTTCCCTGCCACGCAAGCACTGTCCAAGGCGTGGTTAAGGCTAGAAGCGAGTGGATCATTGCACAAAGAGGAGTGACCAAGGCGTGGTCAGGGTTAGAAGTGAGTGGCCTTCTGCCAGGGGGTGTGTTTCATAACCAATCCATCTTTTCTGGACAGTGGTTTGTACGGTTCCTTGATTCTTAGAGAATAGGTACAGAATGTGGCGTTCCATCCCCCCATATCAGAGAAGGGTGCAGCACCTGGGCACCACACCTCTCATTGTTCTGGGGTATTTGAACCTTAATTTTTTTGCACCTTTAATAGGAACACACTCCAGTCACAATCCAGGGAGCGGCACTTTGGTAGGTAGGCTGATCAAGATCTTAGATTAAGTTTTCAGTGTACCTTGCATTGTCCAAGTCCCTGATAACAATGTTGAGACAATGCTCCTCTTCTGATGGTCTCTTACACAGGGTGTGGCGTCAGTGTTGGAGCTCTTTTCCCTTTAACTGTGGCGGCTATGATACATACATCTGCTGGTCGTATGTGTGGCAGTGCTGTGCTGCGTCTCAGCGGCCACCCGGGGCATATCACGAGCAGGCGGCACTGATGTTTCCCCATGTGGGACTAAAATGCCCCACACACCCTGAGGCATGCCATGGCGTCAGCCTTCTGTGGTGGGGACCAGACATGGAGACACGCAAGAGCCAGGCAGGGACTGTGGCACGGTGCCACGGGACTATGTATAAATGATATGGAACCTCCGCAGCACTCATAAGGGGGTTTAAGCCTTCCACGGTAGGGACTGAGCATGGAGACACACAGGAGACAGGCAGGGACCATGGCATGGTGCCGCAGGACTATAAATGCCACAAAACTTCTGCAGCACTCATAGGGGAGTGTTCTGTAGCTGTCCCCAACGAGCAGGAGGCACTGCACACCTGCCTTGTGATGCAGGGCCAGTCCCGCCCCACAGGGAGCACCAGTGCTGCCCCTTGATGATGCACGCATGCATCGACCAGGAATTTCTCCACGATTCACAGAGGCAGATTTGTGGTGCAAATTTTTGCAGTTCCTTGAGGTCATAATAGAGAAAGCACAATGCATCAAGGTATAACTGTAATAACACATGATCCTCATCATGGAAAAATGAACCAGCAATGCTCATTGTTTCTATTCATTGCTGTTGCATTTAGTACTCTTGATCCATATAATCTTCTGTTTATATATTCCATCTGCAAAATAATTATCTTAAATTTCTTCAATATTATTATATCACTTTTTATGCAGTACACTTCAGGTATAGTAGAAACACCCAAGTTTTGGAACGGATGCTCCATTATTTCTGTGTTGCAGTAATTGTTCAAACAGTAAAACTTGAGTTTAGATAGATATGAATGTCTTATTGTTAAGAGATAATGAAATGTGTTCATTTTTGTTGATATATCAAGACCAAGATTGCACTTTCAATATTGTAACACGTTATGCATACCGCAGTTCTGCGTGTATAGAGGTTTATCAGGTGATAACCCCTTTTCTTGGGTAAATCAGCTTATGATCATAATTTGCAGACACGTCATTCAGTTATAATAGCTCTGTAATTTTTGCCTCTGTCTTAATGAACTTTTTTATTTTTTCTTCTCATAGCTTTGATGCTATTACTGGTGAAACTAAGGGAAGAGTCATTCATACAAAGAGCTTTGGAGGGTACTGCAGAAAGGTCTTCAGCGGTGATGGGAGAGACTACTACAGGCTGAGTGAAAGTTTTCTTGCTTATACTTTCCAGGTATGTCTCCATTAACCACAGTTTTGTATTTATAGTCATGATTAAAACTGGGAGAATCACAGAATCACAGAATCACAGAAAATTATGAGTTGGAAGGGACCCACAAGGATCATCTAGTCCAACTCACCATCTAATACCCGTACAGCGACCAAGAGCACATCCCAGAGTATAATAACAACCTAGATGCCTCACAGTCTAGCAGGCCACTCTGAGCCGGATGAGGCAAAGCTTGCTGCCACCTTGGCAGGTACATTTCTCTGAACACAGCTCAATAAGACCTGTTCCCTCTCCACAGTCACTTACTGTTTTGAAATACAAATCTTGCTAAAATAAAAGGGAGGAAAAAATTAATTCCTTGAATGCAATTTCTAAATCTCTCACAGTTAGACTGAATGTAAAGCCATCTCCTAGTGTAAGTAGTGGCCTGAATCACGCTTTGGGAGTGAAATACAAGCATTTTGGGGTGCTTTTCATAAATCTTTGAGATATGCTTTGTTTGATGTCACTGTCTCAAAGATTTAGGTTATCTCACATTTATCCCAAACGTGTCAAACAATCCTTAGTGTGCTTTATATCATTACAAAAATACTTAATATCCTCATATATATACACATAAATGAATGAATGCTTTTCCATACTTTTCCAATAGTGTTCAGTACGTTTTACAAAATACAAAATTAATTCAGCTTAGAAATATACATCAGCTTTTTTTCATCACTGAGGACTTGCTCTACTCTAACTATTATCAATTTAAAATCCTGCATGAAGCTATTCATATAGAGTTTTATCTTTTGTCTTCCAGGTGAAAATTCAGAATGATTACAGTTACGAATTTTTCAACAGCACCTGGTCTTACAAGAAATACACAGAGAACTGTGAAAAATCAAATGGTCGCAGTTATTCACATCATGACAGCAAGCAAAAGGTATGTATAAGTTGTCACTGTGGCTTAGTATTTTGCATAAATATTTTTATAATTTTTTCATGTGTTTTTATAGTGAGATGCAAATACAGTTGGGTCTCCTATATCACGGACCTGCAGTCTTTATCAGAAGCCCTACTTCTGCATTGAATGGCAGCTCATTAATATGCAAATTTGCCCTGCACCTTCATGTGGCCCCAGCGCTGTTTTGCCATTGTGTTGCTGCATATCAGTGTTTGTGTCAGCCCTTCCTGGTGCCCGCAGCCACCCCATGCTGGGAAAAACCACTTTTCAACTTGGGCAGGGACGCAGTTTCATAACTGTGTGGCGGTGGCTCCAGGGGAGTGGTCCTGCCGGCGTGGGCGCAGGCGTGGGCGCAGGCGCGGGCGTCGCCACCGCCACCACCACTGCCATGGCAGGTCGCGCACGTGCAGTTGCGAAAAGGGGCCTCCTTCATCGCTAAAAAATCATGCCACTATGATCTGAAGCTGCAATATGGGGGTCACAAAGTGCAAGAGGACCGACTGTATTTATTTTATTCAGACATTTTTGGCAAAAAGTGCATGACAGTAAATATCCCATAAAACATATATAATAGTAGTTTATCTATTTATTAGCTGTTTTCCTGCCTATTTGAGGGAGAAAAACTTTGGCTTATTCTGGCTTTTTCACATGATTGATTCACCTTTTCCATTTTTCTAGTGATTTTTTACCATTTTTTTTGCAGTACCTTGGAGCAAAAAATTTAAATAATTCTGTGATTAATGTTAATTTACTTTATAATTAATTTTCCACTAGTAGAACTGCATTAAAAGAGTTATCTTGTGTCTTTAACAGCCAGGAGGTCACCGTGCTTGTAGCTTTATCTTATTTAAAAAGGATCATTAGCTAAATCATTTGAGAGTGATGAAGTATTACTTCTATCTTATAACAAATAAAATCAAGTGACAAAAGTACAATTTTATGGCCACCAGGCAGACATTAGCAATGACATGTTTTGAGTCTCAGCCTAAGGAGATTCAAAAGCAACTTTGAGAGTCTGAATTGAGCAATATTGTACATGCATTAGGATTTTACAGTTTAGCAACATCCTCAAAATGGCTAGAGCCCCTTACAACAAAAGGCTTATCTAGACAAAACCGGATGCAATGGGTACTTCTCTACTGCCTCTTATTTGCTTTTAGACAAAGCTTAACCTCCTATGGACAGGCCTCTGATTCTGGAAGCCACCATTAGCTTTAAAGGGTGATATTTTCCTATCTTTATTGTCTTTCTGTAAGTTTCCAAAAACAAGATGATACAGCTATTATAAACAGAGGTCTAACTTTTCTGACTTTGAGGTGTTCTTTTTGCTTTCACTGATTTGCTTAGACATGTCTAACAGCTCTGTAAAACTGTTAGTAGCCAATGGAAAGTACATGCCATCTAGCTAGTAGGACCCACTCTGAATCTGACATGGAGCATGACTGATGCCTTTTCCTTCCCCAAAAGGGCCATTCCAAGAGTAAGCAGCTGATGGTTGTTGAGAACAGTGTGGAAGTTGCCCAGTTTATTAACAACCGCCCAGACTTTCTCACTCTTGCGGAGTCTTTCTGGAAGGAATTGTTCAACCTTCCAGTCACCTATGAGTACAACGTCTATCGAAGACTTATTGAACACTTTGGGACTCATTTCTTGCACTCTGGATCTCTAGGAGGCCATTACAAAGTTATTTTTTATATGGATACTGACAAAATGAAAGAAGAAGGTAGAGTACTAGAATATTTGTTGCCAGAAACAAAGTGAGTAAATGAGTATAAAAATTTATTTGCATGTTTTCCCTGCTGATTTCTAAAATCAGGAGATTTCTGCAAGTCACCACAGTGACATCAGCAAAAGAAACAAGACTAAAATAGTTCTCAAACCACATTTAGCTCTAGGTATATGTCTCTGACCTCCAGTGGTCTGGGTAACAAAATTTTGATAGTCAGTTGAGGACCTCATTGGGCTAAACTTGAATTCTAGTGCCAAGGGCGGCTGAGAAAATAAATGAAACTGTAAGCTTTTTCCAGATACACATCTCATCTCTCAGCCTCCATCCATAGGGTTTAGCAATGCATGGATGTTCCCACAGCGCACACATGCTAGTTAGTTGCCCTCTAATTTAGGCATAACCTCTTTAGCAAATGGAAAACTTGGAAATTAATTCAACAGACTTTTTGTGTACAGTATTATTAATGGATGGATTATCTGCAGGAATCAGCACAACAGACTTGTATCAGTGTACTTCATCAGGCTGGAATGCATTTTTTGTGAAAAAGAAGAAAGTGACATGCTCCAAACTTGATGAACTGCTAAAGAGTTCTTCAGGTAAATGTTCAGCTGTGGCTGATACAGTTGTTCATCCGTTTCTCATCTCAGTCTAAATAGCTGTTGAAATGAGGTGCAGGTGTTGATTAAATTTGTTGAATTTTGTCCTAACATGGTAAACCTAGACTCCAAAAGCCTGATTTAAAAGGCTGTCCACTGATCATCAATTATTGCTAATGTTTTCTCAGCAAAGAGCACTCTTCTGGACACCCTACTTCAGGGCTGCCAAGACACCTACAAAAACAGATACTCTTACATCTTATCAATGTAGGGACTCTTGATCCAGACACATCTGGTTGAACTGCACTAGTGCGTTCTTTCACTACTTGCTAGTAGTGTAGCTTTTGTGTGTATTGGTTTTATTTCCATTTTTAAATAGAGCAATGCAAATATTTTCTGTATTTCCTGTCTTGAATCTACAGGAAAAAGTGGTAATAAGATTAAAGGAGACCCTTACATAGAAGGAGGAAGCCCAGGTGCTGTGGCTGGCCTTAGTTATCTAGAGCTGAATAATCCTGCTGGGAACAGTGAGAGGTACTCCTTGTGGGCTGCATCAGTGACTGACTATCCCAGAGTAATTAAAAAAAAGGTAAGACTATTTTTCTGAAACAGAGGTGAGCAGATGGTATCACCACAAGGAGAGAAATTACTAAGCTTCAGGTGGTGATTCATCAGACTGTGATCTACGCTAATTTTGTTTTCAGATCACTTCATAAAAAGTAAGAGTTCTCAGAAAGAAAGCGCCACGAAGCCAATATGATCAACTGCATCATAAATATAAGTCCATTGGCAGGTCTATAATCTCTCTCTATATATATATAGTCTATAATTGGCAAATATATAATAATATATAACCTATAATCTTACCAGACTTCAATGACTTTAATGGAGTTCTGGTTAAGAATAGGGGGCAACCCTAGAACTGGGAAAACCCCTGATTTGAGATTACCTCCTTTCTGAAATGCATATTGGCGGGTCTGTATGGCCTCCTCTTCTCTTGCTAACTTCTGCATATCCCTTTTATCCCTCCTCCTTCATTCTGCATCCAGAAATTTAGTGTAACTAGAGCTTCTGTGAGTCAGATGCTTCAGAGCTAGGCAGGCTACTTTGCCTATATCCCTTTTGGTAACTGCCCACATACTGAAGAATGGTATAAACCCAAAATATTTCTGTCAGGAAATTTTCAGCTAAATGTAAAGGAACATAATATCATAAAATAGGCAATGGAAATGCAAAATATTTTCCATTATTGTTACCTCTGATCACTGGTCAATGAAATACCAGAGTGGGTTGTCTAAATGTGCAGGATTTTAATACTGGGAGCAGCTGGGTGAAAATTCAGGTTGCTGCATATTGATGGTCTGTGTTACATTTTTATCTCAACCATATCCTCATAGCTCAAATATGTTTAAACATGACTGATTTACCAATAGATTTAAAGGATGTTGTTAAGCAGAGATAACTTTTCAGAAAAGGGCTAATATTAAATGCTAACATAAGACTTTAGCTAGTTAGCAAATTAGAGCATTTAATGTGCTAACTCTCATGTGCAGGAGCATATGTCACAAATAATTTTGCATGAAAAAATGTGCTCATAAACTCTTACAACCCAACTATAACTACAGTATATCCCTGCTGCTTTGCGACCCCTCCATTACGACTCTGCGGATTTGCGAGGAGAATTTCTCACAATTCAGTTTCAGGGAGCTGCGAGGTTCCACAGCCGATGCATGTGCAGTGCCTCTGCTTCGCTGAGGGGCAGTGCCAGCACTCCCTATGGGGAGGGCGTGTGGGGAGGGCTCATGGTTTCTCCGGCTCGCAATGGCTGTGGCACCGTGCCCCGATCCCTGACCTGGTCCTGTGTGTCTCCGTGCCCAGTCCTTACAGTGCAAGGGTCATGCCGCAATGTGCTCCAGGCGGCTGCCGAGACCCAGCACAGCACCACCACAAGAAATGCCATTCCTTGTTACTCAAAGAGCCCGGTCAAAGCCCAGGCAACGCTGCTTCTGCCGGGACCAGTGGATGTTAAAGGGAAAGAAACACCAATACCGATGCACCCCCCTCTCCATAAGCAGCACGGGGTGTCGCAGTGTGGCAAAGCCCAGGGACACCCCTTCCCCACCATGGAGCCAGGTGGCACCTGCGGAAGCGGCTGGGATGGTGCTGACGCCGAGGCCGCATCGCACTGGCAACCCCAGCGGGCTGGGACAACATGCGGTCAGGACGGCATGGGGCTGGCCACCGGGGACGCGGAGTCGGGGAGGAGCAGCGCGAGGTTTGCGCTGCTGGCGGGGCTGTCTGAGCATGTGTGGTCGCAGCAGCCTGGCCCTGGCAGCAGCTGCAGAAGCAGCAGTGTGGCCGAAAAGAAGTCTAGGGATTCTGGGGGGAGTCTCCCCAGGCAGAGAGGGCACAGAAATGCTTCCCTTTCCTCCCCTGTGTTGTAGAGCCCGTGAGGAGGAGTCAAAGAGGCTCCCCAGTGCTCCTGATTGGCTGGGGGGTAGAGCGATGGGCATGACCTGCATGCATATTAATGACCTGCACGTATTTGCAAGTTTGACATTTTGCGAGACCTCTGACATGACCCATTTCTCGCAGATGAGGGAGTATAACTGTATTTAATATACATGTTTCTCTACTGTGTGTAGCTAACACCATTATACGAGCTGGTAAAAGAAGTGCCCTGCTCCTCAGTCAAAAAGCATTACCTAAAACAAGCCATTGATGAATATATGGCTGAAAATCACCCCTGCAAGTGTCAGCCTTGCCAGAATGGTGGTGAACCGGCCGTGGAAGGAACACAGTGTATATGTTACTGCAAGCCTTACACGTTTGGAGCAGCTTGTGAGCTGGGAAGTCTCGTGCAAGATCAACCAGGTCAGCACTCTTTAAACTTGTGGAAGTTTAGAAGCAGCAAACTATGCCCTCCTGATTCCAGGGTCTGTCTGTCCCAAAGTACACATGTGGGTGCTTGCAGATGGAGGCGGCCGTGTCAAGCCTGTCTTTGTTTAGTGTGTCTCAAAAGAACTTACCAAACAGCTGGTTTTATTATTAATGTTAAATACAGTGGATGATAAAAAGTGCTCAATTTAACCATCTATATGTAAGTACATATACTAAATTAATGAGCATCAATAACTTCAAAAATTTTACATTTAATTTTGTATTAGTTGTATCTGCTAGCTTGTAGCCTCTGTGGAATTATACTTATGTAAAAGTCAAGCTGGGGAAGGATGGCATATGTATTAGATCATTGCCATCTAGAATCCTCTGTAAAGGCACAGTTGGGGCCATCACAAGTTTGGAACAGGTTGTGCCTTTAAACCACTTACAGAAACTGCTCTGAAGAGAGAGTGGTTTAGATAGAGTGGTTTCATGTGAAATATTCCCAAATGTTGCATAGGTGTTGTTGATGGACGCTGGAGCTGCTGGTCTTCCTGGAGTCCTTGTTCAGGGGGAAGGAAATCGAGGAGTCGAACCTGCAACAATCCATCCCCAAGTGGGGGTGGGAAGGCCTGCATAGGA
This sequence comes from Pitta sordida, assembly GCA_013390025.1. NCBI lineage: Eukaryota > Metazoa > Chordata > Aves > Passeriformes > Pittidae > Pitta > Pitta sordida. The sequence continues at coordinate 99,666 of WEKX01015420.1, forward strand.
GAGCAGAGTGAAAGCAGACCATGTGAAGATGAAGAGTTGCAGCATCTTCGGTAAGCAATAAAAAAACATTTGGAGCATATCTGTGGAAAGATTAAAAAATTTATTTCAGAAACGTGTGTAAGCTATTGAATTCAGGGAGAAGATCACTTACTGAGCTTTAATATTTAAATTGAAAGACGATTAAATGCAAAAGCTGTGAATCCAATGCAAGGTAAGACAAGGAAATGGGGTAAAAGCCAGTAAACTTGACAGGATTCTATTTACCGCACTCTTGGATAGCCTGGAAATGCTTGATTTAAATATAAATGTGATGTAAATGTACACAAAATAGTCTTGAAATAGGCTTCACTGAGAAGTGTAGCATTTTGAAAGGAAAGAAGACTAAATTTAAAATAAACTGTACCTTTTTTTGCTTCATAGTTTAATAGAACCACACTGTTTCGATTTATCCAAAACACCTACAAAATTCTGTTCACCTCCTCCTTTCTTGGAAAATGGATTTGTTCAAGTAAGTTAATTCTATTGCTCTGTTATCTGTCCTATTCCTACCCGCAATATCTCCACTACAGTTAATACAGATGTTCACTTGCAAATTTGTATTTTTCTTAGTAAGCTTAGTATCAGACATGCTATATGTCAGCTTGTTCAGCATTTTTCACTGGCTGAATTTTATATAACAATATCCAAAACTTCATACTAAAAATAAAATACATAAAACGAAAAAATTCCCACTCCCCAAACCAGAATATACTCTTTACTTTTCTGAACCATGGTACGAATAGAGAAAAGTCATCTACTTGTCTTTATAAAATTATTAAAAATTTTATGAGCCACGTGGATTACCCACAAATCACTGGAAACTAGAGGAAAAAAACACACAGAGAGTAAACTGTTCATGGTCATCCAGCAAGTCCACAACAAAATTATAAACAAATTTTAGAATCTTCATTCTGTAACTCACCATTCTGCTTTCTTGTTCCTTGTTGAAACCGTGATCTAGCAATGTACTTGTCTCACTATAACTTGGGGCTTGGGGGAATGGGTTATGTTTTCTCCACATTATCAGGCTGTCAAAAGTCTCTTTGCACAAAAATAGATAAAGAGATTACAGAATCACAGAGTATTGCGAATTGGAAGGGACTCACAAGGATCACTGAGTCCAGCTCCCAAGTAAATGTCCATACAGGGATTGAACTCATAACCCTGGTGCCATGAGCACCATGTTTTATCTATCTGAGCTAATCTCAGGGTCATGTCATCTTTTTTTTTTAATCCAACTCCCCATCCCATCATCCCATTATGTGGTTCAAAATCCATTAATTGCCTCTGCACAGCTTCAAATTGGGGCAGGATCCAAAATTTTGCACTCCCTCTTTTGCTAGTGATTTTATGCATTTTTTGTAATCAATACTTGTCTCCTACATTGATATTTTTGGTTCACAAGCTAAAGGTAAAACCCAGCAACTCATGGAGTTGTCTCAATTTTTCATAAGATCTCTCCTTTGATGACAGTGGGATACAGAATGAGAAAAACCCTGTGGCTTCAAGTCCAACAGATTAACCATTATAAATCTGATAATGTGCCATTCTAAGAACTAGAAAGGCTATATACTCTCCGTTGATCTCCCTGTGCTCAAGGCTTTTCAAGATCTTGCCTTGCTCTACAAATGGTTGGTAACATCCATATTTGCAGTCAGATGGTGGCACCATCAGGAGTCAGGAGAGCATTGTTCTGTGCCCCTTTTGATTGCATTTACTGATTACTGATAACAAGGATTGCCCTCAGTATTCTAGATTCTCCATCAGTACATTGCAGAGTAGCATTAGTATTCTTCACTCTCCTCAGTTACTGTATCTCAGAATCAAGTTCAATGCCTCTGGTAGTTCTTATATTGTATTACTAAAATTTCAACTATTTATTTTCTTTCAGAATGCTGAAAACTTGTACCCTGTTGGGAAAACTGTAGTGTATGCTTGCAGACATGGATATTCTCTCATTGGTGATCCTGTTGCCAAGTGTGACAGTAGTTTACAATGGCAAATTGGAGATAGATACTGTCAGGGTATGTCTAACTGATTCGTGTTTTGAAATACAATCCCATTTCTGAATTCCAATGGAACATCTCAGAAAATCTCCTTTCCAGCAAGAAAGATGTGAAAATTCACTTCTTCATTTTCCAGTTCCCTAGTCATAATCAAGTCTAAATGGACTTTTATTCTGAATTCAGATATTGCAATACTGAATGAGAAACATATCCATGAAGTCTGGCTTTAAGGAAGGCTGGAAGTGAGGGAGACTAAATTCCAGTCCAGGAATTACTTCCTGTGAAAATAAACTTTGTTGCTTACTTCAGTCCTATGGCTTTATGCAATAACCATGGGAATTTTCAGTACTACAGTTCACCAGCATGCTTTCCT
>WEKX01015421.1:0-25142 GCA_013390025.1 Pitta sordida
ACTGATTCTGTGATTCTGTGAAAGCTTCATGTTCTCAATTTCTTCCAGGAAAGTTCTGTACTTGTGACATGATAATGAAGCACCCTAAGCACGTAGAATAAAGAAACAAATTTTGCATAATTTCTTAAAATTTGAATAAAAAATATTGGTCTTGGGTTTTTTTGGTCAGTTTAAGAGCACTTTTGGTCAGTTAAAGAGCACTGCTACTTTTTTCTCTGTTAGTAAATTGTGAAACTATGATAAGTGAATGATAAATAGCCAAAAGCATGGCAGTGACCATCATCACAAGAAGTTTCATGTTCTAAAATGCCAGAAAAACTAATTAGGAGCAGCAGTGGCCCAGCAAGGAACTGTTGTGGTAGTTTAGGCCATTAAACCTCCTGATGTATTGTAGGCTCAGAGATAACTAAAACAAAACTGATTGTTAGGAATTGGTAATCCACCAATAGCTTCCTCCTTTAGAGTGAACAGATACTACCTACTGATATCAAGAGAAACTTTGAAAACAAATGAGTCTGTAAGAATAACTTTGGTGTTTTTAAGCACAATGTTATATTATTGTAGAAATATAACTTTTGTACGGGTATCTCTTTATAAAAGCTAAAACTGTTCAATTTTTTATGGGACTTGGTTTTCACCAAAAAAAAAAAAGTAGAACGGGTCAAGCGAGAATGTTTAAAATACAGTGATTGAAAACCTTCCAGCCTTTTACAGTAAAAGAGAGTAACCCAGTAAAGCAGTATCTACCTCTGATCGTCAGTGCTCTATGTCAGAGTAAGGGGAGTGAAACACTGAGCAACAGCATTAGTTAGAGCTACAAAAAGTGTTTTATTATTAATTTTAGTTGCAAGTGTATTCTTGTTCATTCTAATATTACATATTTGATTAACAATAGAAATGTAGAAATTTTACCACTATTTGATCCCCATTTATATTTGGAGACTATACAAGGCATTTGGGTTTTCTGCAGAGCAGTACTTGCAGACTCCCTGTATACATGAGTTGGCCTAAACTTGACTAGAGCTAAAGTTATACCCCGTCATTTGCAAGGAATGGGTCAAGCCATGGGCCTCGCAAAAAGCCAAACTCGCAACGAAGCGCAGGTCGTTAATATGCATGCAGGCCATGCCCATTGCTCCACCCCCCGGCACTCCAGAGGGCTGTGGACAATGTTCCGCTCCTTCTCACGGTCTCTCTCAGCATAGGCGAGCAAAGGGAACGATTTCTGTGCCCCCTCTGACTCAGGAGAAATCCCCCTGAGAGTCTGTGGGCTTCTCGAGGCTGCTGCGACCGCGTGCTCACAGCCCAAACCTAGCACCCCTGCTCACTCCCCCCAATCCCAGCGCTCATGCCCGGGCGCCCTGGCACAACGTCCTGGCCCCATGGCTGCGTCGGCAGTCCCGGCGGGCCAGGCGTTGGGCGCTGGCAGCCCTGACGCGGAGTCCTGGTCCCGTGGCCGCGCCGTGGCAGCAGCCCCAGCATGCCATGCTGGGCTGTCCGGGCACGAGCACCAGGCCCGGCGGTGGAGCAGCGGCACGGGGCTCGGGCTGCGAGCACGTGTCTGCAATAGCCTGGAGAAGCTCACAGATTCTTGGGGGGGTGGGGGTGTGTTTGTGTGTCTCCTGAGTCATAGGGGGCTCGGAAACCTGGCTGCTGCTGGCATGCATGCTCGCCATTCCTCCGGCGGGAAGGGGTGTCCATGGACTCTCCTCAGCATTCCTGGAGCCTGCGAAACCTTAACTACTTTGCAACACTGCGACACCCCGTGCTGTTCCTGGGGCGTGGGGGGAGTTGGAGGTCGGGTCGGTATCAGAGTTTCCTTCCCTTTAACATCCACTCGTCCTGGGAGGGGCAGTGCTGCCTTTATGGTCCCAGAGGGTGGGGGAACAGAAGCCTCCTCCTGGCGCAGCAACAGCTGCCCCCTCCCAGCACACAGCGCTTTCCCCTCCTTGCTTGCCTCAATTTCGTGGGGCAGTTTCTTGGGTCAGGGACGGGGGCACGGTGTCCCTGTTGCGAGCCCCCTCCCGCAGGGCGGGGTGAGTCCCGCCCCACAGGCACTGTGGCACCACGCCTTGGCAGAGCAGAGGCAATGCACATGCGTTGGCCGGAGAACCTCGGAGACGGCTGAAGATAAATTGCGAGAAATTTTCCTCGCAAATGGGCGGGGTCATAATGGAGAGGTCGCAATGCAGTGGGGATTCACTGTATTTATTACTTTTGTAACTGGCATCTTTAGGCACTGAGTGACTTGAGATTTAGTCCTTAAATTTGAAGTCTGACATCTACTGTGATAATTTGTCATGAAGCCAATAACAACAATGATTCTAACGAAAAATATTTTTATTGATTCTTTTTCCCCCAAATGTTTGATTTGTATTGCTGACTTATGTGTATAAACAGAATTCAATATCAAGTCTTCTTTTTCCCCTTGGAAAAAAATAAGGTGTAACATCTAATGCTTATTCACTGTTACCCTTCTCCTTCATATTTCAATATTTTTTCTTTTCATCTTCCATTTAAAGTAAGATGCTGCTGATAAAGAGCACCTCCCCTCCTACCCATTCCCTTCTATTTTTGACAACTTGAATTGAAGGCTGCTTCATTAGATGCATTACCATGTGTGTAAATAGCCCCTGTATGCATAGCATCTTGACTAAAAAAAGTAAATCAATGTTTAAAAGTTTTGCAAATTTAGCATGAATCTGCACTTATGTATTCCCGCTATATTTAATTCTGAGTGACAGCTAAAGCTTACTTCATATTGATTATACATATTTCAGGCACAGCTGATGAGAGGACCCTTCAGCAGGGTTCTGTCCTAGGGCAGAACTGTGTCACTCCAGTTCTGCTTCTCATCCTCTTACTCTTCTTGAACTGACATTTTCTTCTTCTTGGATTCTTTATATCAGCAGCAGTGTTCAATGTTCCTTCCCATAGGCCAAGTAGTATATTTGTATTTCCAGTGTACCCAAAATCCTTCCTACTTTTTATCAGCTAGTTGCTTGTAGATTGAAGTATCAGTGTTTGCATCTTATAGAAATGCAAGAGCATTTAATTTTCATAATTTTCCTCTTCAGAGGAAAGATGAATCTGAAGCAATTAGCCTAGCATATGAATTGGTAACAGGAGGTTTAAAGGTGACCTGAAAATGTTGATTGAATAAACTTAATTCATTTATGGCTGTGTAATTTAAATCTAATTCAAATTAAATCGTCTTCTGCTTAGTTTCCAAAAATAAGGTTGTGAATTTCTCGCTTGCAAGACCTAAAAGCAGCAAAGAAATAAATTACTGTATCAAAGAATGAAGATGTACTTGCTCCTGAGGGCAAGAAAAAACAAAATTTAGAACTCTTATCAGAGTAGCATTTGTAGAAAGACTTTTTGGCCTGAGGAGAAGTGTCTTCAGTTCTTCTGTTTTCTTGCCATCTGAATTATTTCTAATTGTCTTTCAGTATTTCTGGGGGTAAAAAAAAGGTATGATTGGCTTTGGTGGTCTAGAGTTATATTCTTTTGCATTTCCTCTGTACTGTGTACAAATACAAGGACAATGCAGTGAGGTGAGGGAATTGTCTTGCCTTATCAACCTGGTGAAAGTTCCTTTTCATAAAACCCACTCTATTCTGATAGTACTATTCCTACTGTTGCAAAGGAGATTGGAGGATTAAGTAGGATCCTGACTTTTAGTGGTTATTGGCCATTTGATCCAGAGTTAGGGAAGTCTCTCTCTATTGGTTGTTTTGGTAATTGTTAATTGCAAAACTATAATGTGGTAGGTGGTCACTTGTCTTGAATAATATTTGAGAACACTTATCTTCCCTGACATTTTGTCTGCAAAGTATGGTGATGGATTTGGACTTGTGTGCCTTTTTCTAACTGAATGCTGAAGGAGTTAAAATACTTTCTGGCAATCAGTCTCCTTCATGTTGGATTCCGTGTTAACTAACAAATTAAGACTTTATTTCTAGCACTTTGGGATTTTCTAATTTTCCAATTTATGGATTGAATGTGGTAGTATTGAGTGGATTGAAGTAGATGGATTAGGAAGGATGTAGCAAAATACTTCTAGTAATTAACTTCCAAATTTCATTACTGCTGCTGTTCATTTATGTGCAAAAACCAAGCCATGGCAGTTTGGGAAAGGAAATTCCTTTCATTAGCTTGTGTCTGCTCTGTGTTAGAGCCTGTCCTGTTTGAGGCTGCTGCTAGCCATGTCTGCATGCAGATGGGCTCCAGTCAGCTGTAATGCATCTGGATCCACGCTGCCTACTTGCTGCAAGACCCTCTCTGGCTGACACATAGGTGATTTGGGAACATCCTGAAGTAGCAAGACTACTGAATTAGAGAAAAAACCCTCATTGCTATGTGTTTTATTATCCTCTTCTAGTAAGTTGCCGTGGACAAACAGTGATGTTTGTCAAAGCTGTCAGTAAGAAAAAAAAAGAGGTTTGGCACCAAAACAGATCTGGGTACAGTAAGTCAGATGAGCTGTCAACCTGTGTGACTGTTTTAGCTAATGGGAACTCAAAGTGAATGGCAGAGCAGTATGACTCAGCAGTGGCAGCTGGGGTAGAGATGCCATCTGTAGTCTGAAATGATACTCGTAGTAGTGTGGAGTTACATGACAGCTAACTACATGTAAGGTAGATGGGCCTAGAGTGATCCATGATATTCAGGCTGTGGAGTAGCAGCACTGAAGAGCAGATATCCAGAGCATGGGGGAGCCCTGAGTAGGTCCAATACAGTCGGCCCTCTTGCACTTCGCACCCCCCATATTGCGGCTTCACATCTTAGTGGCGTGACTTTTTAGCAATGAAGGAGGCCCCTTTTTGCAATTGCACACGCATGACCTGCTGTGGTGGCGGCATGGCTGCCCGTGCTGTTCTGCTGCTGGTGGCGGCTCCGCTTTGCCACCCTCCCCCGGGCTCCGCCCATGGCACAGCCTGGGCTCCACTACTTCACCAATCCCCCGGCACAGCCACCATGGCAACTGATACAGAGAAACACAGTGCTGGAACAGTGCCAGGGAGCCATCTGCGGGGCAAATTTGCGTATTAATGAGCTGCCATTCAACACGGAAGTAGGGCTTCATGGAACCTGATTAAGACAGTGGGTCTGCGATATAAGAGATCCGACTGTATTGCTTCTGTGTAGACAATTACCATGATTTTTGGGCTTAAAGGGAGAGTGTTGCATCCAATTTTATCATATGGCTGTAGTAAGTCAGAAACCTATTGGGAGTGTTGCTGAGAGAGAACAGATGTGGATTGTTTTGGTAGAGATCTTTTCTGGAAATGCTCTTCTGCTACTGGGTCACTAAAGCATTACTAGAGATGGAAAATATGCCAGCTGAAGTGAGTGTGCTGTAACTGCCAGTTTGCAATTCCTGGCTCCCTCAAGATGAAAAAAAGATTGATGTTAGTTACCTGAGCTGAAGTAATCAGCATAGATAGCTACTGTATGGATTGAAGTGGAACAGTCATTAGAGCTTTGAAAATGTGGAGCACTAGTATTCATACTCACTTGTAAGGTCTTTTCAGTTGTTCTTGTAGAGACTGAAAACAGTGGCTGATTACAGGGGTGTTGCAGAGCAGGAACAGATCATTTAGGAGTTATTCTGGATAGGTTTATTCGTGGACTGTTTTATTGTACATTCTAAATGGAGCAACCTGACATCAGTCATCAGGATTTTCTTCTGTAAATCTGCAAAATGGTGTGTCAATTAAGAATTTCAGAACAGAGCCGGAGCTAAAAATTAGCTCTCCCCTGTTGTCTAGTCCATAAGATGGATTATTAGAGAACGTTACAGCACATTTTGAGGGCTGATTTAGTTCTACAAAGCATAACTCTTCTTTATATAACTGATCTGGTTGTCTGTGCTGGTTTAAAAGTAAACCAGCAGGAGGAATAATCCCAATTTAAGAGAGATTACAAGTCAGAGTTACAACTTACTAAAAACTATTACAATAAATACAATGGTACAGAGAAAACAGGTTTCAACCCCCAAACACAGAGTATAAGCCAGCACCCTGGGGCAAGAACAGCACAATGCTTGTTAGCTCCTGTGTTGAGCACCACGTGGTCCCCTTGGGTACAAAGCAGAAGGGAAGGAAACTTGTTGGGGAGGATGATGATTGCAGTTCTGTCAAAGTAATGATTGCAATCTCATCAATAGTGGTGGTCACAGTCTTGTTGAAGTTTGATTCCTCCTCTGGATTCAATGAGTGGTACCTCAAGTCCCCGAACTCAAAGATTATATGCTCAGGTTCTGGTGGGAATGCCCAGTACCTTCTCCAGGATGGGGAATTTCACAATGCGTCGTTTAACTCGGGTTATTCCACAGGTTATTCCAAGTAGGAAGGGACCCACAAGGATCATTTAGTCCAACTCTGTGAGTCATGGGGTATCTTTTAGTCTTTGATGGTCTAGGTCGTCATGCCTATTATGCCAGTGTAGCTTGGTCCATTAAGGCCCATTAGCAGAGATGACCCCTCCAGCTGGGTTTGAAGGTGTTAATGCCTCCCCTGCAGGGAGGTATACAGAGAACCCCTGCATAGTCATGGTTTGCGTATTCAGTTAGTTGGGTTGGATTTTCAGCGATCTGTGGGACCATGCGCCTGCACATAACGTCCTGGATTCCCTCTCTGCTTTAATGAGGTGCCACAATGCAAGCCACACTCCCAGGACTGCCCTCCAGATATAATTAGTGGAGGGTGCCTGGATATGGGTGGGGGATTATGGAATTTTCAGGGGTTTGGATTGCATAACTCACAGGACCTGCCCAGACCTGTCCCCCTACGACTTCCAGTGTCACTCTGTAACAGCTGTGTCCTTGATGTCAGAAGAAACACTCCCCTGCCTCACAGGTTTTGTCTCTTTCCTTATCTATTGTGGCCTGAGGTATCAGGTGTGCCCTGAGAAGCTGCTGCACATGATTCATTATTAACAGTCCATCAGAAATTACACAGAGAGTATAGAATATATAGTTTACATTGCACCCATATAGTGATAAACTGGTCCTGACCCCTGTAACTAGGGCAATGTCCCTGAAAACTGGGACTACCTGTGTTTTGTTTCAGTTTGTGAGGGTTCTTGGGGTTTTTTTTGGGGGGGGTGGGGGAGCGGGGGTGGTGTTTTAATTCACATCTGTCCTGGGTCAATTAAGATGAAGTATGAATTAAATTTGGAAATANTATATATATATGTTTGAACAACAACAATAACAGTATCAAAATGACAACTGTAGATAAATGGGAGATAAACAAGCATGAGGCAGGGGGGTGCCTAGTTCAAGGGAAAAACCAGGGTACCTCCAGGATTCCAAGGGCAGGGGAATAGGGTTCAGGGCAGGCAAAACAGTGGAGTAACAGCCAGTGATCCTTTTCTGAAATGTCCAAGGGGCTGCAAGGACATCTAGCAGTTGGCAGGGGAAAAGCTGTGCTGAGATGAGGAGTCAAATGTCCACGTTGTTCTGGGCAAAATGGCAGCAGTAGAGATCGGAGGTGAAAAACAAGGCATTCTCAGTCCAGAAAGTCCACAAACCTGCTCTCCTGAGGCCCAGCAGCTGTAGTTATAGGGCCTTGGGCCCGTCCCATGTCACATGCCTTGTGGGCATGTCTTCACATGCCATTGGCTGTCACTCAGCCTGCCCTGGCCCTCAGGCCCCTCCCCTAGTCACATGAAAGGAGAAAGCCCCTTCCCTTGCTACATTCCTTTCAGGGGAGGGAAAGGGAGATAAGAAGAGGTACCTATTGTCTGTTCCAGTAAAAAGGAGAAAAGGTTTGCAATAGAACAAAAGGCCTCTCCCCATGACAATATCTGAATGGAGGCTGTTAAGAGAATGGAGCCAGGCTTTTCTCAGTAGGAGAAAGAATAGGAGCAGAGATAATGACCAGATACTGATACACAGGAAGTTCCACCTGAACATCAGGAGGAACTTCTGTACTGTGAGGATGATGGTGGACTGGAACAGATCACCGGAGGAGTTGTGGAGTCTCTCTCATTGGAGATATTTGAGAGCTGTCTGGACTTAATCCTGAGTAAAGTGCTTAAGAGCACCCTGCTGAAGCAGGGAAGTTGGACCATGTGACTCACTGCAGTTACTTCCAACATTACCCATCCTGTGATTCTGTGGTCAATCCTGATTAGAAGGTGATTGTTTCTGTCACCAGTAGGTGATTGTTCACCTTAGTGAGAAGGCTGTGGACAAGCAAGATGTTGAGCTAATAGGATCAAAATAGTATAGATATGGCTCAAATGTCCCCTGACCCCTTCCCCTGACATGTCTTCCTGGATCACAAAAATGAAGGCTGTCTTTCAGAGCTTGCATCTCTAATTCTGTTTCTACCACATTAACTCTAATTTTGGACTGGAAGATGAGGAGTGTTTCCATTAAACTGGACTGTATAAAGATCGAGACAAAAGTGTAATTGTGAATATGTCCCTGCTAGACAGAGGTGGTGCTAACAATGTGTCTCTCTTTTCTTCAGCTAGTGAAAAACATGCTGGCCAAGTCCTCTTGCTCTGTAGGTGGTATGAGATGCAAGCAGTACAAGACTGCAGAATAATGCTATTGGCCTCTCAGTTTGGCTCTCAGTTTTGAGCTGCACTAACACTTCTTCATGCTCCACTTCAGAGATGGTATCAGGTCAGCTGTAATTAAAATATCTTTAAAGAACAGTTGCAGTTTGTTAGCTACCTGCAACACTTGTGCCCTTGCCAGGTCAACCATTTGGACTCTAAAGTAGATGCTGGCAACTTAGATGAGTAGGATGGTGTGATTTCCCTTCTGCCTCCCACCTCCATTGGATACCTATGGGCAACTGAAAGCAGGAAACCTAGCCAACCAAATGGTTTCCTTCCTTAAGCCTGTGAGTCCCTACTTTCTCATCTCCCTCTACAAATATCTACCTTAGTCATTATTCTAGTAATGGACTCCTGGATTTTTATTTTTTTTTTGTGCTTATTTGACCTCTCAATCCCGCTCCCCCTTAACATTCTGGATTTTTTTAACTATCTAAACCAGAGGAAAGCAAATCCATCAAGAGCAGCAAAGGAATAAGTTTATGCTAGTTGCTGCTATGAGCTTTTTTGAGTTCAGTTGGCTGGCTTCCTATAAGTGGGCATAAACAGTGAATGGTTACAAAAATAAAGTTTGCTCTTTGAAAATGGAGAGAGAGGAAGTGAAAATGGAATACAGCCAAAGTGATGGCTTTAAAGAGTGTCTTTTCACCAGTACTGTGAATAGATAAGAGTGGGAGAAGACTCATTTGTCATGGGCAGAGAGGAGGTGCCAAAATGGTTGGGTTAAGGCGAGATGAAAGCTGGAAAAGAGTCAGAGAAATTGTCTCTCAGAGAAGCTTTTTAGTTACCCTTCAGAAATTGGGCATAGCAAGAGTGAAGGACATATGACAAGACTTGAAGGAAGATGTGAGTGATGGATGATGGTGTCTGTAATACTTGAGAAAAGAGGTGATAACCTGAGACCAAGTTTGGAGTGAGAAGAAGAGGGTGCTTGTAACTGTTGTGCTGCTCTCAAATTGTCAGAAAGTCAAGCTGAGGTTCAGTTTAGACAGAAGATGACTTCAGATCAGTGGTATAATGGAGTCAACCCCAAAGAAAAAAGGGTGTGCAAATGTATTTGTAGATAAGGATACTCAGAAATGAGATGTAGATAAGAAGACCTGGAGTCTATCCTTGTTCCTTCAAAGTGTATGCAAATAGTCACAATTGCAAGGATCAAAAGTGGTCAGAACCTCATTGTGCTGGTGTGTGACATGGATTTATAACTGAACTTAAACAAGCAGTTCTCAATACAGTGAATCCCTACTGTATTGCGACCTCTCCATTACGACCCTGCCCTTTTGCGAGGAGAATTTCTTGCAGTTTTGCTTCAACTGTTTGCGAGTTTCCCGGGCCGATGCATGCGCAGTGCCTCTGCTCTGCCGAGGGGTGGTGCCAGAGCTCCCTGTGGGGCGGTGCCAGCTTGGCCCCACAGAGAGGGCCAGGAGTCACACTGTCCCCTGTTACTCTAAACGCAGCTGGGGAACTGACTCCTCTGCCCCCCCCCAGGCGCATGTTACTATTTCCATGGCTACAGGCGGGGAAGGGAAGTGCCCCAGGAAAGTGGGGCTGGCCGTGGCAGTCAGCGGGACATACTCACTCCGCTGCCGCAGCTGAACCCTCCCTCCACGTCGCGTGGCGACCGGCAGCGCGGGATGGGCGACGCGTGGCGGGCATGAGCACTGGGGCTGGGGAGGGGGTGGGAACAGCAGCATGGGGTTTGGGCTGCGAGCACGTGCGGTCAGCAGCTGCGGAAGCGGCAGCGCGGCCAAAGAGAAATCTAGGGATTGTCGGGGGGGGGTCTCCCCAGGCAGAGAGGGCACAGAAACGCTTCCCTTTCCTCCGCTGTGCTGCAAAAGCCCATAGGGAGGAGTCGAAGAGGCTCCCCAGCGCTCCTGATTGGCTGGGGGGGGAGCCAAGGGTGTAGCCTGCATGCATACTAATGACCTGCATGTATTTGAGAGTTTGAGGTTTTGCGAGACCTCTGACATGACCCATTTCTCGCAAATGTGGGAGTATAACTGTAGTATGAATCTCTCACTTCTTTTTTCTTAACAAACCATGACTGATCTACTAGTATGGGTGGTACGAACAAAGCATACCTGTTTTTTCCACTGTCTCGTACTTTTGTGGGGTGATATATGATATGGCATAAAGTAGGGGAGGAAACTTTTGCTCACACTTTGATGCTGTTATCTTATTACAAATTGCATATATACCTCATAATAAAGCATTTCAATTCAAAAGCAGCAGAATTTTTATTATACTTATTGCTTTGTTCATTGGATCCAGATCATGTGCTGGTTATTAAACATTGATTTTTATATTGTATTGAGTTTCTTTATGCTTTTATTGGTTTTTGGTCTTCATTATGTATTTTCTTCTGCATGTATTGCTCTGCATTATGTTCTGTATTTTAACTTTAAAATAATAACTTGGTAGTGCAGGGCCAATTTTGAACTTTCTTTAAGTTACAGCACAGAAGAATTAAGAAGTGTGAGCATGCTGCTTTTGTGGAGAGATTGGTGGTTTTATTTTCATGTTTTAAATATTTATTTATGGTAGCAAGCATCAGGACTCACACTGCCCATTGAAACAATTCACATTTATGCTGCTTTCTTTAAAAAACAAACCCCAAATGTGAAGTTCTTCTAATATTTTCTCCTTCCAGGTGCATATGAATTTTAAATCTGATACTACTTAGAAGTTTATCCTGTTGCAGCCTTTCTTTTCTTTCCCGAGCAGATTGCCTGCCCCGTTTTATTCACAGATTCACAGAATATTCTGAGTTGAAAGGGAGCCAAATAAATCTTCAAGTCCAACTCTGAAACGACACCACTGCCTCTCTGGCGGGAATTGAACCATCGGTCTCCCACATGAAAGGCAGTGGGAGACCATTATATTCAAGTGGATTTATGTTTTTTAGGTGATGGTGTAGCAAAAAGTGAATGCTTTGTCATATACACCTTTGTGAATACACTACCAAAGGATAACTTAAAAAATATTGTGAGAATATGGACACATAATACATGTATGAGTTCTAGTTGAAGGACAAAATATGTACCCTGTCTAACTTTAAAGAAAAGAAGCTAGTGCAAGAGTGAATTGTGACAATTTGTTTTCCTTTTTTTCTTTCTGAATATTCTTTAAGGCTTTTTAATTTCTGCTATAACTCTTAGAAGATGGAAAACTAGAACCACACATAATTTCTGGATGTGACTTCTAAAATAACACAGGAATGTTCAGTATTCTTTTTAAGTTTTCTTCCTCTTAACACTTGAATTAACTTGTAACTACTATTTAGCATCAAGCTGATGTTTTCATGAAGATATTTAAGACTGAGTGGCAAATATATGCTCAGAGTAGTTCTTGGCCCCTGTCAGTGTCTACTAGCAAGGTTTTCAGCCATAGTTTTTCTTGCACATGACTTCTGTGCAAAGTATAACGTAAAGGGATAAGTATTCACTTGTGTGTTGAAGTGATAAGGTTGTCTGAATAGTTTGTCTGTTATTCCTACTGTGCTTTGGGCAGTATTCCTTCAGGATATAGAGGGATGATTGCCTTCAAAATGCTGCAACTTGGTTTCGTAGTCTAAAGTAGGTTTCTTGTTACCTTTGGGTTTACATCATTTTAAAGAGTCACCCCAGTGAGAATGTTTCTCCATTTATGAAGTGCAAAGGTTAAATACAACTTGAATCTGTGTGAAAAATACTATAATGCAGTTAAGTATTCTTGTAATAGTTGGTTCTGTGGAAACTCAAGTGCTGATTTGCAGATAAAAATACAGGTTTCAAGCTCCCTTGATTTCAATTCCCTAGGAAGCAATAAAATAACATTTTGTTTGTTTGTTAAACTGTAGTAAAAATGCTAATACTGTAAATATTTCTACCCTAAAATAGTGATTTCTTGCTAAAAGTTTACATGTCTATTGCAATTTCTCTGTAAAGAGTATTTTTTATTGCACAAGTAAAGCTAAGTTTGATGGCATGTGTAACAGGTTGGTCTCAGCTGGAAGCCACATGCCTGCCCAATTGCTCTATCCCTCCTCTTCCCAGAGAGGCAGAAGGAAGAGAATAAGATGGTAATCAACACGTGGTTTGGGATAAAGCGGTTTACTAAAGGAAAAGCAAAGCTTGTGCACGGAAAATGGAGCTCAAGTATAACAAGGTTTATTCTCTACTTTTCATTAGCAGAGATGTTTGGCCATGTCCTGAGAAGCAGGGCTTCAGGACAGTTAGTGGTTTCTTAGCAGGCAGCCATTGGAAACAGTGAATGCCCTACCCTCTTGCTCCTTTCCTTGACTTTTATATCTGAGCTGATGTCATATGGTATGGAATATTCCTTTGATCAGTATGGGTCAGCTGGACTGGTGGTGCCCCCTCCCAGAATCTTGCCCTCAATTGGGGAAGGAATGTTAGAGTCCCGATGCCATGCTCAACTGTAGTCAGAACACTGGTGTGTTATCAACACCCTTCTAGCTACCAATTGAAAGCACAGCACTCTGTGAGGGCTGCTATGGGAGATGGACTCCATCTCAGACAGGTGTGGTACAGTCTATCAGTAAGCTTTGTCCAAAATTACGAAGATGTCTTGTGCTGTTTTTTCATCAGAGGTCTTGTTGAAGACCAAATCTGATGAGAGAAGAGACACATTATTTGCTTATATGCACAACTTGTATGTTAGATCAGTTCAACAGCAAGTAGCTATTTGACCAAAAGATATAGAGTTGTTTGCTTCTTCATTTTCTGTATGTGTGCTCTGTGTTAAAGAGCTTTGCTGTCAGATTACTCTTTCACAATGTAACCTACCTAAAATATTTTCCTCACAGTCTATGAAACATTTTGATAAATCTTTCTTTGCTGAAGAATGAAGTAACAAGTGAAAAAAGAATAGTGAAATCCATTTGACATTAATTTGATTCTGTAGGACATCTGTAATGAAAGACTTAGATTTGTTAGTCTAAGGAAGAAAGGTAAAAGAGAAAGATAAAAGATAACTCTTATTTCTTTGTGTTTGCTGGTCTCATCTTGTTTATTATGAGAAGTTTTCATATAATTCTGGGTTTTATCTTTTTATTTAGTCCATATTTAAGCATAATATCACAGTGGACAATGTTATACTTGTCTTTGTGATGGAATAAATGGTGTTAAAACCAGTAATGAAGTGCAGAGCTTCATTTTAATGCCAGGGAAATTATGAAGTATTACTGAGAGAAGTTTATGATGAGGCAGCATCTTAATAGGATATTGTACAAGGAGAACCAGGGGAAAGACAGTTGGGTCCCTTTAACTTCAATTCTGGGAAGGTAATGGAACAGCTCACCCTTGAAACCATTTCCAGGCATGTCAAGTACATCATGACATCATATTGTCTGTCTAGTCATCAGTAAGGCTGTCAGCACTGTCTCCCACACATGGAGGGTCCCTCTGAGCATCAGGAAATGCTTTTTTTTTCCCACTGTCTGGGTGATTGAGCACTAGCACAGGTTGCCCAGGTAAACTGTGGAATCTTCAGTCTTGGAGATATTGTCTGGACATCGTGCTGGGCAACCACCTCTAGGTGGCTTTGCTTGAGAAAAGGTGTTGAACCAGGTGGCAGGAGTCCCTTCCAAACTCAACTGTTGTCTGATTTGTAGATTGGGGACCAGTATATCTTCAATTTGTTGTCTGTTGGTCTGTATCTCATCAAGTCTTTCTCTAAATTTTGGAGCTTGTCTGTTTCATATGGATATAGAAACCTTCACTGTGTTTTCAAAATACACTTATATTGTTTTTCTTTCTAGCCTTGCTGTCATTGTGCTGGATTGAATGAAAAGATGTGCTGGATATTAAAGTACTAAGAACTTGTCTTACTACAAAATGAGGAACTAGAACAGTAACTGCACTAGCTGCACAAAAGGATTTGGCAGTGCCTGTATGTGTGAAGATATATTTTAATCTCAATATTGCATGTTGCCCCTCTCATATGCCTGGGTTTTTTTATTCACTGCTAGCTTAGATCTTTATGTACCTTGATGTCTTTTCTTGAAAAATCTCTTCTGAGAGGTTCTTGTCATGCTCTTATGACTTTGGATTTATACCATGACTGAGCTCTTCAATAATCTCTGTACCTTCTTAGACATAGCTCCTGAGGCTACAGAAATGACCTTTTGTAACACCTTCTGTAATTTTAAACATTTTTCCATTTCTTTGAATTTAATTTCATCTTCCTTTTTGCATGACCATTTAAAATTCTATACAGTGTCTTATGCTCATCTCCCCTTAGGAAGTCCACAGCTTTCATGTTGGCCACATTCCTTTTGAGCTCTGTGCCTTCATATTCATTGAGCTCATCTTATAGTTCCATCTGTATAACTTAATGTGTTCTTCTATCATTTATTCATTTGTCTGGTTTCTGCATTGATGCTATGGTAACTTGTGTTTGTTGTCCTCAAAGGAGAAGACTTGTTTTTGTTGAATGCTTGCTCCTATAATCTAGCTGTAAATTTTTCCTTTTGTCTCTTAAATGAACTTTTAATAGCTGATATGGGTTCTAGAATAGAAGTTGTCCTATTACAAACTTTAACCTATATTTTCTCCTCGCACCTTGTTTTATGGTTAAACTGTCACACTTGTAATGGGGTGGCTAGTGTATTTGTTAGGCCTGCTTTTGTGATTGTTGCTGACGTGATTAGTGGAGATAAAAGCTGAGCTATAAACTCATTGCTTCTTAGTTTTATTTTCACCTTTTTGTTTTTTTTTCCCCTTGCAGGGCAGGTTCCAAAATAACCTAGTACTGGATCTGTACAAAATTTTGTGATTTAATGTAATGTTTGTATGGCTGTCTTCATTCAGCACTCCTACTGAGTTTAATCATGTTCTTATTCACTACCGTTTAACAGCATTTTGTGAGAATGTTTAGGAGAAATGCCAGAGACTGTGATATCTACATAAGATTTTCTATTAATAAGCACTAGCAGTGCCTTGGATAAAGATGTTGTTTTCAGAAGCAGTATTGTAAGACTGCACACCCATAAATAAAATAATCAAAATTAGTTATTTTTGGAGTTCCCAATTGTGTCCTTGAAATCACAGAACTTTCTTGCTAATATGAAATGTGTAGTGAAATGTATGTTGCCTGTAATGAAAATATTTATTAAATTCAGGTACATGATTCCACCCCTCAATTCCCCAATTGTTTATATTGAAGTGATTTAACTCCTTGTCACCTGTGTGATTGGTCAGAAATTTGCTCAGTGCAAATTGGAGTGCTCACTGGAGAAATACTGAAATTTGCAGCCTGTAATCTGAAATAGCTTTGGTGTTCTGTGGGTGTTGTAACTTGTATATGGATATGCATATTATGAACATCTATATATGTTCATCATTTCATGAAACTGTTGATTCTCCTTGTGGTTGAGAACTTAAATAGAAATTGTCTTGGCAGCTTCAGTTATATAAAGTGACCTGCATCTGCAAGGTTATTTGCTCTCCTCTGCCTTGCCTATGCCAAGGAAGGGTGAAAAAGACATTAAGCAACTCTGTCTTTTCACAGCTACCTGTTGTCACCTCTTCAGTGAAGAAGAGGAAAATCTCCTTTTCCCTGGAGAACAAGAGGAAATTTAAAGACGCTTTTGTTTAGATTATGTTTTCCTTAGTTGGAAACTGAAAGACAGATAGTGTAATGGACACTGATTTTTTTTTTCCCTTCACATCTTTCCTTTTTCCATCCTGTTAACTGTTGGTAAAGCACGGTGTCACGGTCCATCCAACTAAGCTGGAGGCGTGATGGTTCATTTACTGGATTTCGAAGTGCAAAGAAATCCCAAACAGGGATTAGCTTTAGTCAAACAGTAAAGTTTTATTATCCCATGAAGCGGGAATTGTGATAGAAGAAAGTCAGATAGGAAAGGTAAAGAGAAAGGGAGAGAGAAAAAGGGTTCAGTGGCTATCACCAGATGATCAGTCCTCAGAGTGTCCTCATAGACGTTGTCTTCCAAGTGGGAGAAGCTTCCAAGGAGCAGTTGCTAAGGGGCCATGTTTATAGAAGATGTTGCCCTTGCCCTCCCTCTTCTGTTCCATTCTGACTTTTGTTGTCACATAAGACCGAGAAAATGTCTGAACAGTGTCTAAGGCAAGGTCAGTTTCGAGTGGCCTTTTGTCAGGAAGTGTGTTTTCATGTTGCAATGATAGGGTTGTATGCATATCTTGTCCTGTCTCTGGAAGCTGGTGAGATGGCCACAGCAGATCCTATTCTACACAGTCTCTGCAAGGCCAGGGGAGAAGGTTATAGCATATCTTGTCTCTTCCCCTGGATAATGCAGGAGAGATGGCAGATCTAGTTCCACACAGTCTGTTCTCCGTGTTATTAACACCCTGGTTTTCACAGTCCAGGGTTAGTCCCAGAGAGCATCACTGGCAGGCCAAACTTCGTCAAGACCTTAGGCTCAGTTTTTAGGGGTATATTGTCCAAGTTTCTGATGACAAGGTTGAGACAATATTCCTCTTCTAATCGACTCTTACACACGGGAAGATTTTTCTCTTGTCAGTGGATGTGAAGCTTCTTAAAAAAACTATTGGCCATATTTTGTTTTAAGATGTTGGTATACAGTCAACTCTCTTCCACTTCTTGCCCCCCAGATAGCGGCTTCACATCTTAGCGGTGTGATTTTTCAACGATTAAGAAGGCTCGTTTTGGGACTGTGCATGTGTGACCTGACACACATGAATATTCAAAGTAGGCAGTCATGAATATGTACATCTCCCCCTCCCCACCCCTGCCGCGACCACTCACCCCGCAGCAGCAAGCCAGGCTGGGCGCCTGTGCCACTCCTGCAGCGGCTTGGCTTGAGCGCCACTTGCCCTGCCCTCCTTGGCTCGGCTCCGAGTAAGGAGGCTTCATGCAGTTATGAAAGATTTACACGCTGTCAGGTTAGACATGGTGTCCAAGACTTTCTTGGGGTAGACATCTACCCTGAATATGGAAGAGACCAGGTCTACCCACCTGGACAGCGGCATGGGTGGCTCCTGCACCTGTGTCCCCGGCCCGTGTGAGGAGGACCAGACCCAACAACCCGTGAGTAATGGGGGATCATTGTGATGAGCCACCATTCTATACAGATGGAGCGCTTTCGCGGGTAGGGGGCAAGACCCATGGTACTGTGGTATAGGAGACCTGACTGTATTTATATTCCATTGTTGCAGTGAAATGAGACTTGGAGATCCATGCTCGAATTACTAAACTAAGAGAGTGATTAAAACTTTCAAGACGGTTACAAAAAAACTAGTATTTATAGGTAGTTGAGTTTACTTGGATTTTATTGCTGTTACCGCTAATCAGTTGGTTTTTTGTATAATGAATGAATGAAGATACCATTGCAAAAAAGATAAATACAGTGAACCCCTGGAACTTGAAATCCACTTTAGTATAGTTGTGAGTGTCCCCTCCTCTCATGTGTGAGACCAGGGGTTTGATTCCTGCTGAGAAGGCAGCTGTGCTGTTTGAGAGTTTGACTTGATGATCCTTATGGGTCCCTTGCAACTCAGAATACTCTGTGAATCTGTGAAACTCATGGCAGGATGGGTCCAGGCAGGCCATGCGAGTAATGAAATCCATTAAGATACTGAATCCATGAATATTTAATTAGGCCCTGCCCATAGCCATGCCCCCTCCACTAATGAGTGGAGGCACATGTCCACTGGGCAACATGTTGCACCCCAGCAAACAGATAGAAATGTGTTCTGCCTGTTCCTGGCTGCGGAATCCTGTTTTTGCCACAGTGCCCCTTTTCTGAGCTTTGAAACCTGGCAGGAGATGGGATGCACAGGCTGGGACACATGTTCTGGGCCTCACAGGGTTGAGTTGGGTGCAGTGGCTGAGCCGCTGCAGAGCTGGGAGCCCTGGCACAGCTTTAGGAGCGAATTTCCCCTTGCCTCCAGACAGAGGGTGCCCCATGGGTCCCCCAGGGGGTGTGGCTGCCATTAGCAGCCGCCTGGAGTGTTGGCCTGGAAATCAGGACTGGGAATGTGGAAATGTGGGACTTGCTTGTGCCCCAGCTGCCCCTGCTCTGGTGCAGTGCTATGGTGTTCCTCCTCCTCTAGTGTGTTCCCATGCTGCACTCACCTCCCCATGTGTGTACCCCCTTCCAGTGTATCCCCATCCCCCAGTGCACCCACGTCAGCCAAGCCCAAACCCCTTGTTGGGGTGCAAGCTGGGGTCCAGGTGCCCCAGCGGAGGTGGGTGGTGGCAGGGACCCCCAGGCTGGGGCTCTCCCTTTCTCTGGAGGCTGAGGAGTGAAAGGGCTGGCGGGACTGGGGCTGAGGCCACTCCTCACCCACTCCTCTGGAGTGTCGGGAGAAGCTGAGTGGGCTGTGCTTAGCTGAGGTTTGCGTTGCTGGAAAAAAAACTAAGGGAGAAAAAGCAGCTCCTGTCCCTGCATGCACCTTGGCATAGATGGGATGGAGTATGTGTGTTTTTCAGTGGAGACTGTTTCCATATGAACAGATGAGGGGCCAAAATTCTCCTCCCCCCCTCCCTGCCCCACTTCTCTGCTCGAAAAGAAAAATAAAAAAGCCTGAATTTGTTTGTAAACTGAAGCATGCCGTGCTCCTGCTGCTCTTGGAGCCAGATCCGAGCTGAGCCGATATTCACGCTCCGTCCTGTCCTGAGCAGTGGACAGTGTGCAGGGAACCCCCTGTCTGCAGTGCTTTCTGCACAAAGGAGTACATGCTTCTGCCACTGTCCCTGCCCTGCACTCTTTGCTTGCAGCCACGTGCTGCCCGTTCCCAGGAGGTCCAGGGGAGTAGTTTTGTGTCTTTTTTTTTGTTCCTGGGGTTGTGATGAGCTCCTCAGCACACAGTTGTGCGGGCTGTCACATAAACACTGCATCACCGCCTGGCGTGTCCGCTCCTCTGTCCCCACCGCACAGGCAGGAGGTGCATGGTGTTAAAGAACTCGCTTTTTTTTTCACTTCACTGCGCTGCGGGCAGTAATGGTGCATAAGCATGGCCCCGGTCTCCGCCCTGGTGTGGCCCGCCAGCTGTGCAGCCCCATGGGGGAGGCAGCACCGTCTCTCACTGCCTCTATGGTGAAGGGAGGAGAGCTCTCTCTGTGGCACCGGCCCCACCTTCTCCAGGGATATGGCAGGAAACAAAGACAAGCCAGTGCATTGGCCACAACAATGTGCCGAAGTGCAGAGGACCAGTGGCACCAGCCCTGCCTTGCTTGTACTGTGGTGCATGGGGCTGCTAAGTCCCAGCATGGCTGTCAGGGTCTGTGCTGGCTTTTGAGTGCTGTGGGTTTAAACCTCTTGTCCGTTGTTACCCCTGGGTCATCAGATGCAACAGCTATGGTCCCTGGCCAACCCCCAGTTCGCAGATCCAGTGCCTGGTGCACCGTGGTGCCATGCCTGGGAATGCTGGCACGGCCCATCTGCCTCTGCACTGATTGCCTGGCAGTGCTCCCAGCTCCACGATGATGAATGGTAGTTCCCGTTCCCCTTAAACAGTCAAAATGGATGGCACATGGAAACTGTCAGGCAGAGATGGTGGGCGTGGCCAGTTTACATATTCATGAGCTCATCACATATTCATGAGCTGAGTTAGATCATGGTAGGGACTCACAGCATCTGCGTATGTGTGGACACACAACTCAGGAAAAATAATTTGCAATTAACTGAAACTGCAGATTTGCATACCATGAATATGTGGGAGTTTACTGTATTCTTATTAGTTAGTGTGACTTCTCCCTGTAGTGAAGGAGAATGTGTAATTTTCTGTAAGTGCAGCTCTTTTCATGTTTGGGGGTTTTTTAACATTAAATAGTGTGTCTGACCTTCTGCCTTTTTAGATGCCATAGGTTAATTAGGGTTGTTTCAGTGTTACATTTCAGTAGGTAGTACTTAACACATGCATTTTAACATAAGTCATTAAAATTTATTCTCAAGCTTCGATAACCACAATTCATGGTATAGTCTTAATAGATGTCTGTATGCTCTGCAGTCAATGTATTTAAAAATACTCTTAACAGAAATAACATAGTGCCTTTAGAAGATGAAAACTTCCTGTGTTTCAAGGTGTACTGCAATACAAACACGTGAATTAATGTAGGTAGGTGATTTTTGAAAAGGGGAATTTGTTCCTGGATATACGTATATGACTGAAATGAAACCTGTTGTAGCACCTTTATACTATTCAATCTTTGAATTCACCAATCAGTGTGAGAAGGAAAAAATAACTTTCACAGAACTTTTGCATGACAGCCCAAATCAACATAATTTTGCCCTGATTTCTTAGAGCTATCTACTGTGATAGATTTAGAGCTAGTCAATTTGCTTTTACAGCAGGTGGTGGAGAAAAATAAAAGCATGCTCTTAATTTAAAGGAGCAGTTTGTTCTAACTAGTCATTTGAGATGAATAAGAAGAGTGTTTCATCCCTTATTCAACACCTTCATACATGAAAGCCTCAAAAGAAACTGTTGGTAACAGAGCTGTGTACAAGAGATGTTATGCTGACAAAAACTTGTTGTATGCCTGTAGTATAACTCTTATGTCATACTAGTGGTTTGGGGTTTTCTCTTCTGTATTCATGATCGGCTTGTTCCTAGTGGATGAATTTCTGGGCTTATAACCAGCTCCTTAAAGTGGAGGATCATGAAATTTAAGATATTATTAGTATATTTTGTATTTTGTTTAACACCAGAAGTAGCCAGATTCAAGAACAGATCCCAGAAATACAGTGACCCCCTGGCTCCTTGTGGTTTTGCTCTTTGTGGGTTCAATAAATTGTGTTTTTTTTCCTCCTATGATAATTCATGTCTGAGCATGCTCAGAGTAAACTGCACATATAGACAGCTCATGAATATGTAAATAACTCCCATAGCCTCGCTCTCCACAGCCATTGAGCGCTGAGGGGGCATTCCCAGGGTGGTCGTCGGAGCAGGCCGTGGGTCCAGGCCGCCCTGGAGGACCCTGCTTCCTCTGTGCATGGCCATGCAGCAACCCTGCTGCCATGGCAACCCCAGTCCACACACCATGTTTATGCACAGTTGAGTTGACTTTAAACACGTACACCCCCAATAAACCTTGAGATGGACACCCCAGGGAATACAGTGGAGGAAGACCTGGCCTTGCTCGGCTCTGACTGGGGGGTGGGCGCTGCCTCCTGGGCTTCCAGCAGTGCCAGGCCCCACAGGGTTTCTGGGCAGAGGCAAAAGGCACTAATCCTGGGATACCCTGGATAGGAATGGGCAGAAGCCATTCCCTTGGGTCTCCTGAGCTGGCTCAGGGCACAGGAAAGGCTGAGCAGTGCTCTGGGGCTGAGGGAGGTGCGGCGATGGTTGGGGCTGAATTGTATATTCATGATCAGCTTATCTTCATGGATCAGGGACTTCGCAGAAGGGGAGGAGACGCAAAGCTCCATGAAAGTTAGGAGTTGACTGTAAACCACGAATTTGTGTTCTTTCAAAAAAAAATTATATTCTTTTGTTGTATTTCTTTTTTGTATTTTTTCTTGTCCTTCTATCCATGCCATTCTATGGCTGGAAAAAGCCCTTTGCAATGCTGAGAGGTTATAGAACTCAGTAATAAAGAACACTTTGAAAATCTAAATATGAAAACTGGCATACAGAGGTTTTGGATCATGTTTGGGAATATGGTCATTTTTTTCTAGAAGTCAGTACATTTCCAGTGCAGCATCCCTATAATGCTAAACCTAATAAATGTTATGGATATCTTTAATATTCTTATGCAACTGACCGTTTCTAGTCTAAATACCAAAAATTTGGCCCTTGAATACCAAGGTACTGCGGGTCCTCCCCCCCCCCCCCTCCCCCCCGCACAGCCCTCCATCAGCATAGAGTGGCAGCTCATTAACATGCAAATTTTCCCCTGTTGCCCTGGCCCCTCAGCTCCAAAGCGGCTGTGGGGCATTCCTGGGAGTTCCTCACATGCTCAGAGGAGTGAAGGGGGTCTCCTCTGCCCCGTCTCCACCTGGGGAGTCCCCAGTAATCATGATGAAGGGGTCCCTGAGCCCACGCCACCTTCCAAGCAAGTCCCAGGCTTTGGCCACTACCCCTGTTGGAGCTGCAGTGGGCGGAGGAGGCACTGGCCGGGTGGGACGGGGGCTATCTCTGCTGCATTCCCTGCTGCAGCTCTGCTTCCACCCTGCTACGCTCAGGCGTTTTTTGGGCTATCCTTACTCGGACTGGGGCGGGCACTGGGGGAATGTGATGCAGCCGCCTTGCTCGGAGCAGAGCAAGGTAGGCTGGGCGCAGTGCAGACGCGGCACTGGCGAAACTACTGCGGTCACCTCACCACAGTAGGGTGGACATAGCATGGGAAGAGCAGTGCGCCTGTGGTCGTGTGGCATGGTGTGGGGGTTGATTTGAATATTCATGACTGCCAGTTCATGCAGGCTCAGTTGCGAAAGGGGCCTCCCTAATCATGGAAAAATCACGCTGTGTGGAGGTGAAGGTGCTATCTGGGAGGTGCGAAGTAGAGAGGGCTGACTGTAGTAGTAGTGAATCTCTAGGTAGTGTAGTGAGAACATTGGAATTGTTAGATAAAGATCAGTAAGCCAAATTCAGAATCAGTTTTACTTTCTGTCCTGAGCTGATGAGGCCACAGTGGGAGTTACTGACACATGTTTCTCCTAGTCTTGAGCTCACTTATATTTTACCCTGATGGGGAAAAGATCTGTTTAGCTCATCTTTCTTGTGTTGTTATAAAAGGAGGGAGGATAAATCAAAACCACAGGGTAGCATCTGTACCAAGCATTGCTCCCAAGGAAATACGTATTTTATTTTTAATTTTATTTATTTGTCTTTAAATTCAAGCTTATTTAAATAGCTTTTTATAGGTACAGTCGGCCCCCTTGCACTTTGTGCCCCCTATATTGTGGCTTCAGATCTTAACAACGTTAATTTTTAGTGATGAAGGAGATCCCTTTTTGCACCTGCGCATGTGTGACCTGCTGCTGTGGTGGCACGGCAGCGCCACTCCCCCGGAGCCGCTGCCGTGAAGTTCTGAAACTCTGTCCATGGCCAAGCTGGGTTTTTCCCAGTGTGGGGTGGCTGCAGGCACCAGGAAGGGCCGACAAAAACACGGATACACAGCAACACAGTGCCAAAACAGCACTGGGGCTGCATGAGGGTGCAGGGCAAATTTGCATATTAGTGAGCTGCCATTCAAAGCGGAAGTAGGGCTTTGCAGAGCCCAATTAAGACCGCAGGTCCGTGATATAGGAGACCTGACTGTATATTGGGTTTGTGTGGCAAGGTAGTTGGTGTGCTACAGCGGTGGCTTGCAAGAAAAGTTTCTATGTGACAGCAATGGCAGCCAGGGAGAGGAGTAAGAAACATTTCTGCAGACAAGGTCAGTGAAGAAGGAAGAGGAGGAGTTGCTCCAGATGCTGCAGCAGAGATTATCCTGCAACCCATGGGGAACACGCAATTCATAGAGGTCTATGGTGGAGCAGAAATCCATCTGCGGCCTCTGGAGGACCCCACACAAGAGGAAAAAGTTGCCTGAAGGAGGCTGTGACCCCATGGGAAAACCCATGCTTAAGGAGGCTCCTGGCAGGAGCTCCAAAAGGAAGGGATGGGGAAAGTGTTATTAAGATTTGATACTACAGTTGGGTCTCCTATATCACGCACCCGCGGTCTGATTTGGGACCCACATAGCCTGACTTCCATGTTGAACGGCGGCCGCACTGCCGCGACCCCCACAGCCGCTGCGGCTGCCCTTGCCGCCGTCACCTGTACTGCGGCCTGTGCTGTCCCCGCTGCAGCCCACGCCCCCACCGCCGCCCACTCTGCTGCCCGGGCTGCCACTGCGGTCACAGCCCGGGCTGCTGTGGTGGCAGGTCACGCATGCGCAGTTGCGAAGCAGGTCTCCTACATCGCTAAAAAATCATACTGCTAAGATCTGAAGCCGCAATATGGGGGGCGCGAAGTGCAAGAGGGACGAGTGTATTTCCCATTGCCCTGTTTTGATTTGAGTGGTAATAAATTAAGTCAAGTCTGGTTTGCCCAGGTAATTGGTGAGTTATCTTTTCCTATCCTTGTGTTGATCCACGGATCTTTTATAATATTTTAAAATATTTTTATAATATTTTTCTCTCCCCTGAGGAGGGGAGTCATAGAGAGGCTTTGGTGGTCTCGTGGTGTCAACCTACCAGAGTAAATAATGTGTTAACCTTGACTATATGATTGGTATTAAATTTAGGTTATTTTTTTAGGATTCTAAGATTAATTTCAAGATTAAATTTAGATTAATCTTGATGACCTAGTGGAACTTTATTTTCTGAGAGTTCAGAGTGGGATATTAATCTTTCTTTTTATAATGAATGTTTAAGATTCTTTATCCTTTGTAAATGGAAATAGACATGTAGGCAGGAAATTTTTTAAGGCTAGTATGATTTTTCACTTATCCTTTAGAATGACGTTTAGGAGGAATGTCTGAGTTCTAGGCCTGTTTAACATAAAGTTGATAACTTAGTAAAGCTAAAAGGAACATTTTATGCTGGGTCACAAACTGGTTGGAAGGGCGAGCTCAGAGGGTGGTGGTGAATGGTGCAACATCAGACTGGCGGCCAGTCACCAGTG
>WEKX01015421.1:25317-88593 GCA_013390025.1 Pitta sordida
ATTAGATGGTGAGTTGGACTAGATGATCCTTGTGGGTCCCTTCCAACTCATAATTTTCTTTGATAACTTAGTAAAGCTAATTGGAAAAGGTAATGGATACAATGAACTGTTGATTTGCTTGGCTTCTGTGGAATATAATTGTTTCTTAAATAGAGTTACGCTCTGTCATTTGTGAAGAACGGGTCATGCCATGGGCCTCGCAAAACATCAAACTCGCAAAGACACACAGGTCATTAATATGCATGCAGGCCACGCACATTGCTCCACCCCCTGGCACTCCAGAGTGCTGCAGACAGTTTTCCACACCTTCCCGTGGTGTCTCTCAGCACAGGGGAGCAAAGGGAACCGTTTCTGAGTGGCTGCTGTGACCGTGTGCTTGCANTGGGGCATTGGTATCAAAATTTCTTTCCCTTTAACATCCACCGGTCCCGATAGAGGCAGTACTGCTCGGGTTTTGACTGGGCTTTGAGTAACAAGGAATGGCATGTCTCATGGCGGTGCTGCACTGGGTCTCAGCGGAGCACACAGGAGACACACAGGACCGGGTCAGGGACCAGAGCATGGTGCCGCAGGGCTCTAAACGCCATTGCGAGCTGCAGAAACTGTGCACCCACCCTGCGTCGCCCCTCAGTGAAGCAGAGGTGCTGCGCATGCATCGGCAGGGAAACCTCGCAGATCACTGAATCTGGATTGCAAGAAATTTGCCTCGCAAATCCCTGGGGTTGTAATGGAGAAGTCGCAATGCAGCAGGGATGTACTGTACTTCATCAGCCAGCAACTGAAAAACAAAGTTGGTTGACCCAAAATACAATTAGCAGTTTGACAACATAATCAGAATAATGAAAAATTCTTTCTGTCTTCCTAGTTTACAACACCAGCTGTTGATGGAGTGCTTGTTTCTGATGGACTACCTGATTTTTCATTTTATTTTTCTTTGATTGTTGAGGGTGACATGATGGTTGTTGCCACCACTGCAGGTGTGGCAAGTCATGGCTCTGGTTGATGCTGCTCCGTCCAGTTTTTCTGGGCCGTGTCCTGTTGGCAGTGTCACTGGAAGGGGGGAGATGCTGCTGGATGCCTTGCATCCCAGTCCCTAAGCCCACATGAGGCTGCTGAGGTCAGATCAGTCTTGTGTATTGCTGATGCTGCCACCTTTTTCAGAAGCATCCTATTAGAAATCTAAGGTAAATGTGGAGGCTATTGCAAGGTCCAAGAGCATTTAAATGTCAACACTGTGCTTCCAGCCAGGAGACTGAGCAGAGGTGCACAAATCACTGTGATGTGACGTTGCTAAGTATGCACAAATTCCAGTGGAAGGTTCATATTTAAGATAAATTTCAGGTTATTCATCAGCCATAGCTAAAGGATGGTGATATGTGGTGGGACAGTGGTTGGTAGTGAGGTACCTTTTTATTGAGTTTTGGGGGAAGTTACAAATGGCATAGTAGCAGACATCTAATTTGTCATTTGTAGGATATTAGCATACTGTTGTCAAAATGTTAGGCAGAAATACAATGGGTATTTGAGTTCAGCTGCTGAACTTTATTAGGAGGTAGTAAATGGTCGTCAGGTTGATCCACTTTCTTCCATGAACAGTGCTGTTATGTTTCCGTGGAGAGTAGCTGAGTAGCTGAATAGGATGCTAATAAGTACTGACCTATAGTGTACTTTTGTCAGATGCGATTTTATCTCTGGGTAGTTCAACATTGATTTAAAATGTATACAGTTTTGAACAAATGACTCAGAACAAAATATATAACTGCAGTTTTCACCCATCCACCATCTCTTCTTGTGTTTTCCACAAAGCATGTTACAGTCAGGTCTTCTATACCTAAGTACCGCAGGTCTTGACCCTCCTCCGCGAAGCCCTCTGTCCGTGTTTATTTTCAGCTCATTAATATGCAAATTTGCCCCGCACCGTCACACCGCCCCCTGGCGCTCTGGCGCTGTTTCGGCACTGCTCTGCTGTGTATTGATGTTTGTGTTGGTGTTTCTCAGCACCCATGGCCGTCCCATGCTGGGAAAAACGCCTTTTCTGCTTGACCGGGGACACAGGTGCGGAGAGCTGCCTGCACTGCTGTCCTGGTGTCTCTCCCGGTGGGTGGACCTGGTCCCTCTGTACTTGGGGTAGACATGGTGTCTGGTCTTGGACACCACGTCTACCCTGAGAAAGTCTTGGACACCATATCTAACCCGAGAGTGTGTAAATCTTTCATAACTGTATGCAGTCACTTTGTGGCGGAGCCGAGCTGCCGGGGGAGCGGCGGGGAATGGCACACGGCCAGCTCAGCTCCACTTGAGCTGAACCACTGTGACTCCACCAGAGCTGAACCACCACGGCTGCCTCAGGGCAAGTGTGGCATGGCGTGGGGGTTGATTTGAATATTCATGACTGCCTAATTTGAATATTCATGTGTGTCTGGTTGCGCATGCGCAGTTGCGAAACAAGCCTCCTTAATTGCTGAAAAATCATGCTGCTAAGATGTGAAGCCACAATATGGGGGGTGCGAAGTGGAAGAGGACCGACTGTGCTGCACTAGCTCTGTCTCTTAATGCCCGGAGTTACCAAAATATTGACTGTTCAGAGAGGAACATATGAGTTTTTTCATGTTATAAGTCACAAGGAGTAGTCTGAGAGAATTTAAAATGCTTGATCTGTTCTGTTTTATACTGGATAAATCACTACAGCATTTTTACCTTAGTTGCCTCGAAATGTCTTGGTGCATTGGTAGGAGGAGGTGGAGTGCTTCATGAGAGGATGCCATTGGATTAAGCAGTTTTTACAAGGTCATTTTTGTAGTGGGTTGATAATCTTTGCCAATTAACTTTGCTCATGTGTATGTGATAAATGCACATTTTGCCTGTTCTGTGGATGCAGCCATGATGTGCACACAGTGAGGTTTGGATTGCTTGCTGTGTGTTAGCAGGCATGTTGTTATTGCTAATCAGAACCCTGATAACTAAAATTAATAGAGGGTACAAAGACAAGCAATTAAGGACATTCATCTTCCAGATGAGTCTACAAGATTCATTGGTAGTTTAAATTTATATACTGAGGGCACTTAAACCATTAAAAAGGGTAATGGGTGCCCTGCAGACATGTGCTTCAAAGCCATATGTCATTTTGGTGCTCGGACAGCAGAGTGATAACTTCCCTTTAAGGGAAACTGCTATTCATTTATCAATTAAATGTTGAAGGAAATGTTTGGGATTTTTTTTTTTTTTTTTTTTGCTGTAGAGTGATCATAGAAGTGTATTTTAAGTTAGATCAAAAGCCAAGATTTGTGTTCTAAGCCTTTTGGGCTTTATTATAATAGATGTTAATTAGAAAAGCATCTCAGTGGTAACAGGGCACTAGAGCTGTAACTTTGAGAAGTATAAATATTTCCTTGAAGCACAAATATTTCTCTTCTTGTGCCTTTCAGTCTTTGACAGTGACACTGATGTAAAAACCAACTTAGTACAGAGTATAAAATGTTGGAGCTTTTTGTTGTTGCTATGCTTCTGTTGTCATGGGGTGATGTTTGAGCAAGTTTTGTTAACATGGAGATGAATATGAAGTTTTAAGGTTTTTATGGTACAAGGCTTTAGCACAAATTTTGCTGAAGTGCAGAATTTTCATTCTGTGCTGGTGTTTTCCTTGCCAACTTAACAAGTAGTTAACAAGTTAGTGGTTAACAAGTAGTTCTGGGAGTGCCTAGGAATGTATTTGGCAATCGTTTTTGGTGAAGTAGGATTAGCTAAACCTTGGTTTCGTCAGTCATTCAAAATGGCCAAAACTTCTGCAGATTTGTGGGAACTATTCGAGTTGTCCCTGATTGAAGATGAAACATAATCTCAATGTGCATAGCAGTGTAGATTTACTTATGAAATTTTATGAAAGGAACTTCCCCTTCCCTAAATATGAGCACTGTGCAAATTCTCTGCCTGTTATGTGAAATTTGAATATTCTGTTTTGGATAGGTTAAACATATTTTTATTCTCAACTTGATGATTTACATGCCCATTCCTCCTTTTCTTTTTCTCTGGCCTTTTTGAGTTCCAGACTATGTATGTCTTGTACAGAGCACAGAAATGAACACAGGCTGTATTTCTTGATGGTCCTCAATCTTCCCTTTCTCACCTCCATTCTATTCGCCTCTGGAGTGTAGTGTGAGCTGGTGAGAGCCTGGCAGGCATGGGAGGGTGTTGGCATTTGGTGCTACGGCAGTGGCTCCTCTCAGGACGGCACTAGAATTTATTGTAATATTATTCTTGGGACTGGCAGTATTTGTCCCATATGGTTGTTATTAGAAAGACAAGTCTACATGAATATTCCTGTTATTCTAAAAGCATTTTAAGAAAATGAGTTTTCGTTGTGACTAGAGGAGTTAATTGGATTTATATGCCTGAACTACTGAGGTTGGGGATAAGAAGAGGCATGAAATACCTCCTATGATTTCCAAGAATTGTCTATATACTAATTCTTGACTTCTATAACTTCTCTTCTGGATTTAACAATATTGCCTAAATAATGATGAATGCACCATGTTTTTCTCTCTTCTACTATTGCCTTTTATTTTTGAGTAGAGGAGCAAACTCACGGGCTGTGTGTCATGCATATAGAGAAAACAGCTGCTGCAGAATTGTATGCATGATATCTGAATTTGCTTGCCTTTATGGTCTGCTTTTTCTTTGACCAGGCTCTTTTGATTTCTTTGTTTCTTCCTTTTCAAACCTTGATCTATTTCTGTGATCATCATGCTTTCTTCTCTCTTTTCCCCAGCCTACTTAATGGCCTTGAGTTAAGAATGCAATAAAAAACTTACTGAGTGAGACAGGGCGGACATGACTCTGTTACATGGGAATTTTGCGGGTTTTTTTGTTCCTTTTTGTTTGTTTGTGGTTTTCCCTCTTTTTTTCTCTCCCCCCTCCATCATTTACATTCCTGCCATTCTTCTTTCTTCCTCTCACTTTTGTTGTTTCATATCCATTGTTTGTGTGACCCTGAAAAAACACCTTGTTCTTTTATGCTAGACTGATTTAATAAAGCAGGATTATTCAATTAATTCTGCAGCAATTATTTAATTTATAAGTAATTTTAATTATTTTGTCTGATTGTTTTGGGCACAGTAGTTATCCTTATTGTTGGTGTTTGGACTGCTTATGCTTCCAGTGCGTCAGAGATTTTTGGTTTTGTCTTTAATTTTTGAGCCTGGTCCATTATTTTCAGTTTCCTCCGTGGTTTAGATAGGGTTTTGCTTTTTTCCACACAGACACTGGAGTAAGTTTTACTTGGATTGATGACTGCAGGCCATGAACTGAAGGTGCTTTTGAGGGAAGTTGGTTGCATGAAGTAGTGGTGTTTTTACAAAAGAGAGTAGAACACTGATAGATGAACTCCTTGCAGGTTTCAGCTTTACACAGGCAGGTCTGTAAACAGTGGCACAGGCTATGTGAACACTGTAGTTGTGGTGGGCCCTGGAGGAACACCTCTACTTGACTCTTGGAAGATCTCTACTTTTAAATAAACTAATAACAAGTTTCTTCTCTAGGGGGATGCACATTCGATGATGGTCCTGGGCCCTGTGACTACCACCAAGACCTATATGACGATTTCGACTGGGTACATGTCAGTGCTCAAGAACCTCATTATTTGCCACCTGAAATGCCTCAAGGTGAGAAACCTCACAGACACTGAAGGGATAAGTGTATTAAGAAACTCAGAGCCTCACTGAATGTGGTCTCAAAGGCATGCTCTGTGATCTCCATTTGAAACTTGATAATGGAGGTAATAAAAAGAAACAAAGATAAAAAATAGAAGGATCTTAGTAATTGAGAACCCTTCTTAGATCAAATCCCCCTTTAAAGTTTGAGGGGCATAGGGAAGAGTGAAAGAAAGCCATGTGTAGAATTCCTGTGGACTCACAGTCAAACTCTGCATTTTATATGACAGCTAATGTATTGATGCAATTATTCAGGTAGGCATTAGAAGACATGGTGAAAAAAGGGATACATACAAAAACCTCATACCCTGATTCCTTTATTCTCTTTCCCCAACCTCTTATCATCTGAAGGTAATCAGAAAAGCTTTGATTTATGGAAATATTGCTGTTGTTAATTACTATTTAGGACAGGTAATGAATAACTGAAGAGGTACAGCCTACATGACCTTGGCTGCTCACCTTTGATGAACAGCTTAATCGGCGCTTCCCAGACAGCGTGATATGCTGAGAGAATGAAATTGTTTGAAATTCAGCTACATTTTCCAATTAATAATACATTAAGTAATTAATCATGCAGAGGAGGACAAAAGGTCATGCCTATTTTATTTGTATCTAAAAGGGTTTGTGAAGTGTGATATGTGTGGAGAAATTGTTGGAAATGTTGCCACACAAAAATAATCTCACCTCTGCACCATTCTTTCCCTTATTTGTTATATATTGTTATGCATTACTAGTGGTGGTTGACCTATGTAATTTTACTTCTTAACTACTGACCAACTGGGTTCTTCCTGCTTTGGAGTCACTGGTATGAGCTATTGCCGTGGCCAGTATCTTTCAAAATAAGTTAATTGAGCAAGATCCAGACTTTATTTAAAGGACTTCTTGATGCTTCAGGTTTGCATAAGGAGAATAAATTTAAAGCCTCAAGCCTCAGCATTCATGATGGTCTTATATTATAAAAATCAAAAAAATATCTCCCCTAGAATGACTGAATTTAGTTACTTTTCAGTTTGCATTTTTTAACATCTACATGGTTTGTTATAAAGGTTGGAGATGTCTTAATTGTGATGAAAGCATCAATTTATAAGAAAAATTTTTATTCTCACTATTTGATACCTATACACCTTGTATAGGACGAAAAACAACTTGTGGAATTTTAAATGAATCTAAATGACAAGATAGCTTCTTGCTTATCCCAAATAACATTCCTGTCATCCTTAGGCAGTTTTCAGAGCCAAATGACACAGTGCTCTTAGACATATTGAGAAATCCACTTTAGTACAGTGGTAAGTGTCCCCACCTGTCATGTGGGAGACCCAGGTTCGATTCCCACCAGGGAGACAGTGTTAAGAGTTGGACTCAATAATCCTTGTGGGTCCCTTCCAACTCACAATATTCTGTGATATGATGTCTGTTCAGTTCTACTACAGACTCTTTTTATCTGAGTTCAGCATGTGGACTCTTCTGGAGGAAGTTCTTTTTTCACATCTGTATGCAAAATTTTGACTGTGCAATAAAATCTAGCAGAATAAAGGAATGTTTTAGATATAGCCCAAACCAGATACAGTAGAAGCTCTGATTATTATTTTTTTCTTTCCCTAGTTAGAATACTAGGCTTGTTGTACCACTGTTGGGAAGTCTGATGTTTGGTATCTGAGATCCAGACTAAAACTGAGCAGTCTGATCTGATAAGCTGCCCTTGAGAAGCTCATAGCCCCCAGATTCTGAAGATCTATGCTATATCTAAATATTTAAGTTCATTTGTGTTTAAAATAGCATTTAAACTTTAAGTCTAAAAAGGTAACATGGCTCTAAAATGAGTGCTGAATTCCTCTGGTGGATCTGCAGGAAGTGGAACATCAAGAGGTTCAGGCAAAAGCAGAAGGGAAATAACTGTGCATTGTCATCTGTTGTGCAGTGTTTTGACATTGGTGACCCTTCCTAATTGCTGTTGAAACTGGAAGTTTGAAAGCATTCTACTGCTCATGAGGAATTTATCCAAGTAGTATAAGATGGGGAATGAAGGTATAGGTAAAATTATAGATATAATATAACAGGTATAATGAAAGTATAGGTAAAATTAAAACTACTGCTGAGTTCATTTTGAAAAATGCTGTGTTTCATAACCTGTAGAAGCCAGGGATCTCTTAGGGACCACTTTTTCAATCAATGAATGAAAGCAAAGAAGAGAAGAAAAACTAAGCAGCAAAGAATCTGAAGTCTTAGAAAGAGAACAGTCCTTACCCTATCTCTTTTTCGCAAGCTCTATAATCCTTCAGCTAGGCAAAAAGCTCCATAATGCGTGTGCTGGTGTCCTCAGCATGAACACACTTTTTAGTGTTTGGAGCCCTTGTATTCCACATCTTTTTGGAATACTGTGCAAGGTAGGCTGCTGGTATATATTTGTCTTGGGAGGAACACTGTTTTACCACTGTGATAAAAGGATAATGCCAGTACAGTAAGTATGCAGCTTTCAAGGCTCTAACTTTGCCAGTTTCACACTGTTGTGTGTCCCATTGTAGTTATAGTGGGCTATACTCAATTTTTAAATTGAAATTTTTGGTCTTCAATGCATTCATAAAGTCTTATAAAAAAAGCCCAAACAAACATCAAAGGACCACAGAAGAAAAAGGGTGAAGAGAGAAAAGGATATAAAACAAAATAGGAAAAAGGAAAACATTTACAATTACTACTGTTTTGGCAAGTGCTAAATTGACAAGTGCTGATGTTTTACTTTTGATTTAAGGAGTGGGGTGTGGTTTAAATCAATGTTGTGCTTTGAAGAGGGATGATAAATCATTGGAAATTTCAGACCTAATGGCTTGTGCTTCAGAGTGCTATGAAAATGTGAAAACTTGTCCTAATGGAAAATATTTTGCAGGTGTAGCAATAGTAAATGCTGTTGGTAAAGCAAGTGTAATTACCTCTGAGTAATTAATGAAACTTCAGATTTTTTTTTAGTCTGACCTACATAATATTTCTCAAGCTGTGAGGAGAGGCAAAAACCACTTATCTTCAGTTATGGGAAAAATAAATGTAGTACATAATGATTAATTTTGAAATAAAGTGAACACTTAGAGCAGGTACTTGTGTACAGCTTTAAATACCAACTTGTAAATTGGCTGAACTGCATTTTGCATGATAAAACCTTTGTATTACTTATTAAGACCTTGAAAAACACCCGATGTTCAGCATTAGCTTTCTAAGAGCATGTAAAAGCAACTGTGCTAGATCAAGCTAAAGGTCTGCTGCTTTTGAGTGTAGTCATTAGCAGTTGCTAATGGAAGAGTGCAGAGGTAGAATAAATAAGTGCTGACCATGCTCTAAATGCTCTCCTATTTTCCAGTTACAGTATATCCCCGATGCATTGTGACCCCTCCATTATGACTTTGTGGATTTGCGAGGAAAATTTCTCACAATTCGGTTTCAGGCATTTGCAAGGTTCCCTGGCCGACGCATGAGCGGTGCCTCTGTTCCGCCAAGGGCCGGTGCCGGCGGTCCCTGCAGGGAGAGCCAGAAGTCGTACTGTCCCTTGTTACTCTAAGCACAGCTAGGGACTGACCCCCACCCTGAGTACGTGTTACTGTTTCCATGGCTACAGTCGGGGAAGGGAATCACAAAATCACAGAATATTCTGAGTTGGAAGGGACCCACAAGGATCGAGTCCAACTCTTAAATGGCACCACTGTATCCCTGGTGGGAATCGAACCCCCGGTCTCCTGTGTGAGAGGCGGGGACACTCACCACTGTACTAAAGTGGATTTTAAGTGCCCCAGGAAAGTGGGGGTGGCTGCAGCAGCCAGCGGGACACGCTCACTCTGCTGCTGCAGCTGCAGCCCGCCCATGTGGGGCTGGGCTGCGGCAGGCATGAGCAGCAGGGCCGGGGGAGGGGGGCTCTGGGGGGGAGCAGCGGCATGGGGCTTGGGCTGTGAGCACACGTGGTCGCAGCAGCCCGGAGAAGCCCAGGAATTCTTGGGGGATTCTCCCAAGTCAGAGGGCCTCAGAAACGGTTCCCTTTGCTCCCCTGTGCTGAGAGAGCCCGTGAGGAGGAGTGGAAAAGTGTCTGCAGTGCTCTGGAGTGTCGGGGGGGTGGAGCAATGGGCGTGGCCTGCATGCATATTAATGACCTGCGCATGTTTGAGAATTTGATGTTCTGTGAGAGCCTTGGCATGACCCGTTCATTGCAAATAAGGGGAAATAACTATATTTAGCATTTAGAGTCTTTTCAACTAGAAACAGTTTTGTTAGTGATATTCTCAATAAATCTATAGTTTTACCGTGTAAACTTTGTCTTACTGTGTGTATGCTCCTTGAAGCCGTCTATTATTTACTGTGTCCTAAAATGTAGCGTTAGGTTTTGTTATGAAACATCTGGAGATGCAGTGCTTCCTATTTGTTTTGAACTTGAACATGACTTCTACTTGATATACGTTGAACTCTTGGAAGGAAGTGAGCAAAGCTGAGTACTAATTGTCTTCTCCAACTCATTCAGATTTTTTAAAATACTTTTAAAATAAAATATACATCCTTCCCCAGGTTGCATTCTAGGTCAAATGGTCCAAGACTTGTTGAGTTATTCTTTATGTGAAAATGGTTCCACAACTGTGGATTTGCATTTTGTGTGAGGCAAGGTTGACAATCGAGTGTTATATTTTTATAAACATGATGACAAAAATGAAGTCCAAGTATTTACCTGGTGGTCTTTGTACCTCTGAAGAAAGACATCTTCTAGATATTTAAGCAAGCCCTTTACAACATGCATTATGTTTGTATTTTATACATTATACTGTTCAAGGTAGAAATTAGAATGCTATTAAGATGAAATCCAATTTTATCTATGGATATTTTCCAGTTATTTTAGGGAATTATTCATTGTGTGCGGATAATTTAATTTTACAGAAGGCAAAGTAAATAATAGTGCTTTCTTTTATCACTGGGGATGTGCAACACAAGATTTTATTGTTACTAATAATATGTTTACTGATGGTTTTACCCTGAGATAGAGAAGAAAGTTTATTTACCCTATTTGGTTTGCCTGTTAAAAGCAACATTAATCTGAGGCTATACAAGGTCAGGTCATACGAGCCTGTAATGGGCTGTGTGATGGGGAGCCACTTAATGAAGGGCTTTTTTAATGTAAAGGCTTTTACCCTCCTGGTTACAAATGCATTTTGAAGCGTGTCTAAATTATAGTGGACAATAGACATGCTGAGGTGGACATCTTGTTTCCGATCTCTCTGATGGATAATGTGCCTGGATTAGATATGTGCTAATTTTTTTTAATTAGTTTTCTAGAAATCTGAGGAAACAAAATTCAATGGTGAAAAAGCAGTGGTGAAAGTTTTTCATTGCACTTGTCATCTAGCATAACTAAAGGAGAACAGACTAAATCTTGAAAGATGTTCCTTAGCGTTTTGCAAATGTAAACTTTATTTGTTACAGTGAAGAATATTTTGTAAATAATTTTTTTACTTTACAGAAATTACATATGACCTTACATACTGCCCCATTAAGGGATGAAACTGGATTATCTACTCTGAAAAAGAGGAAAATAAACAAAACAGTCCTGAAAAATTAAACATTACATATTCGGGTTAAGGCTGATGTTTTGGGGTTCCTGATAGGAGACTGGACAATTATTTCAGAATTAATCATGTATATAGTGGAAGGTACTGGAGGTGGAAGGAAATGTGTTGACAAGTAACCTTAGACCACACTTCATGGTAATTTCTTTTTCATGGTTTTTAGGTAGAATGTCTAACTGTTCATTACCACATCCCATGATTCCCAGAAGCACTTTCATGTTTCTGCCTTCTCCCAGTTGCTCTGATGTGCATGTAGTTGTGAACTCTTATATACTGAAAGTAATAACACAGGTGGAAAAAAAAGAAAGTATGCAGCATGGGTCAGTTTGTTAGCCCAGTTAGTTCATTGTGCAGATG
The DNA here is from genome assembly GCA_013390025.1 of Pitta sordida. Taxonomy (NCBI): domain Eukaryota; kingdom Metazoa; phylum Chordata; class Aves; order Passeriformes; family Pittidae; genus Pitta; species Pitta sordida. Next base: position 36,965 of record WEKX01015421.1, read on the forward strand.
TGAAAAGATTCATGCTTGTGCATCTGGTGAGGATCATGTGAGCTAGTGCTATGTGTGGGGCACCTGAAAGAAATATGAAAATTACACCCTTAGATTTGCATGCAACTTTAATCTTCCTGTACAAATAGTATTGAGTATTTGTTGTGATCCAAAAGGTCAGTTGTGCTCTGAGTTCTGCCTTGTACAGAAAGGAAATAGCTCATGACCCAGAATGAATTTCAGCACAGACCATTGGTAAGTGTTTATGAAATGTATAAATGAGAGAGGGGAGCCAGAAGGTCAAGAAATTTGTGTTTTAATATAAATTTCATATGAATGTAACTCAGGAAGGAAAACCGTAATGCAAAGGCCATGTAGATGAGACTTTGGCCTTTTACTTCACTTAAACGTGAATTTTTCTGCTGTAAAAATGAATTCACCCACCCATGAATAAATGTAAATTATGTGGATGTATATGGGTAGAGTCAGACACCAGGAAGCAGTGTCTGGTGGAAAAAAAGTGTTTCTTCAGGCATAGAAAAGATTGCGAGCTCAGCAGCAGGAGAGCCTTCATCATGTCCTGGGTTACTGAGCTCTTCCACAGTGATGCTGCTCCACACATGATGTGTCAGCTTGCTTTGTTGTGCTACAAATAGATGAAGTTAAAACAGAATACTTTCTGGATCTCTTTAATTCAATAGTCAGGCAAACATAGTTTACCAGTCCACTGAGCAGTTGAAAACTGAAATTTCAACATTTTGCTGCTCTATGACTTGCATTGTTCGTGTAAAGATCAGAGAAACTGTGCACAAGGGAATTTGTTGTCTTGTCCATAGATTGGCAAATAAAATTTAGGAAGGTAGTCGTTTTAAGATTTGATCATTGAAAGCCTAACTAGGTAATCACATTATGAAATAAATTGCAAAAGCTTGAGTCTGTGTCTGGGGCTGCTAAAAAGGTCTGTTTGTCTCTCCTAGACCTTGTCTTCATATCTTATTTAAGGTGACTGAGAAAATTATTTTTTCTTAAACACTTAAGTCTTCATGCACTCCTTTACCTCAAAAGTTGACGGATACTTATTTCCTGTTTTACTTGTCAATGTAAAGATCTGGTCAACTCTTATTGCTCCTTCTCAGGAGCCTGAGCTGTAAGTGGAAGTGTTTCACTGCTTATATGAAGTGTGCTACTACTTCGGCAACTGTCAATGTCAGTAAAGAGATATTATCTGGAACTGCTATTTTGGTAGCACTGTGATGAGTGAAGGTGCTCCAGATTATCTGAGGCATTTAGAGTGTGCAAGGCTAGAAGTCCAAAGCACAGTGAGTAGTGCTTGTTTGGTTTTTCGCTGCTTACCTGCATGGAGAGAAGCAAGTGAGCCCTGCCTTTTGAGTATATCTGCCTGCTCTGCCATTGTCCTACCACCATTTTCACTCTCAGCCTGCTCATGTGTGTATATACAAACATTCATAAATATATATATGTATATATATGTACTTTTTTCTCCTGGAAGTAAGTAGTTGACCTTGCCTTCAAATTTTCTGTGCTATTTTGGAGTGTAGTGGAGGGTCAGGCCTTAGTTTAAGTACTGCTACTTCTGGCTTCATGTGGCTCAGTGCATGGGCACAACTCATGCAGTCCTGCCCACAAAGCAAGGCATAGGGTTAGCACATCTGGTGACTTTGTATGCTCCTTTTGGCATCCTTTGGCTGGACCCTTTCACAGAAAAGATAAAAAGCAGATAACTAGTGTATATGAATTTACTTTATGTTTACATGGCTGCTTCAGTTTACTGTAAGTGTAGGCGGCCTTTTTCCCTGTTCATGTCCACAAATGTTCCTGTTCATTAGGTTTGACATTTCATTAAGTTGCCCTGACTGGAAACCTTATTGCTCTGCTTTCCACTCCCACTCACCTGTGTGCAATTTTTAACAATACAATCAATGCATGCCAGATTCAAGCAATAATATAAATACAGCTTGTCGTGTAGAAGATGTAAAAGAAGATAGATTAGAAATGGAGCAAGAAAGTAAAATAACTTTACTACAATCATACCTCGCTAAGTCACGCTTCTGCTTTTTGTTTTTTTTGGATCCTTGCAGGATTATTTTCAGCAAAAATTCCTTGATTCCTCAGGGCATTTCCCAGTCTGCGCATGCTCAGTGTCTCTGCTGAGCTGGGGGTAGGGCTGCACCTGCAAAATAACCATGACATTAGACCTTGTCAGCACAGATTTAGGAGAGTTAGGTCCTGCCTGACCACCCATTAACCCTGCACAGGATCATCCCCAAGAGTCACACCACATGCTTGAGAGCATTGTCCAAAATGCCTCTTGAACTCTGTTAGGTTTGGTGTTGTGACCACTTCCCTGGGGAATATGATCATGTAGCCCCCCAACCCTTTGGGAAAGGCCCAGCGCTTGCAACTTTCCAAAGGGAGATGATGGAGGTTCTACAGGGCAGCCTATATGTGATGTGGGAAATGCTGTGTACCTTGTTCCATTCCCTCTTCTCTGTTTGTATACTTGCAGTGTCAGTTTCATTTGGTCTCACTTCCCTATATGGAGGGAAGTTGTTGGAGGAAGCCACTGAGTTTCTTCCAGGAAGAAACCTGGGTCTAGAGTGGCCACTTTTCCTGAAGTTTGCTGCTTCCCAATTGGAGGAATATTCTAATGCAATTGCAGCTGTGCTTGTGTCCTCAAGTATCCCCGTATGTCCTGCAGTTTATCATCCATGTGCTGTGCCTCAGTTGTTATACAGTAAAACCTCAGTACTTCGCAGTTCTTATCTTTTGATTTCAGGACATTGTGGTTCTTTTTTTTTTCTGTGAAGATGACTCCATTATTCGCAGTGTTTGCCCCTCTGTGCATGCCCAGGGTGTCCCTGCCACCTTGTGGGGCGAGACTGACCTATGCCAGGGGGCAGGACTGCCACACCCCACAGGGTGGGATGGCTCACTTGGGGGTGGACCGTACCTCATCCCTTAGAAGCGCGTGCTTTATACACAGTGTGTCAACATCGCGGGGTGCATGTGGGCTTAAAGCCACACTCCTGCCTGGAATGGTGCATGCTCCAAGCACCCTAACGCTAACCTGGCTTAGAGCACACCCAGCCAGGATCCCATGCTATGCCAGGAGCCTGGCTTGCTGGGGCTGCCTGCCGTGTGGCTGCTTCCTAGCACTGCTTGGAACGGCAGTGCCACCCCGAGCTTGGTCTCTGCGGCGGTCTGCACCACCGCTGCATTCCAGTGTCATTCTCAGGGGCGGTGCTGCTCCTGTCTCAATCGTACGTGTTGGACTTGATCCAACTCAGAATATTCTGTGATTCTGTAATACAGAATCACAGAATCAATGAGGTTGGAAAAGACCATAGATCATCAAGTCCAACCTATCACCTGTTACCTAACCTAATCTATTGTCATCCTGCTACCAACACCCTTCTTACCAATTACACACTACGCTAATGCCTAGGTCCTGCTGCCAAATACATCACCCAGAATTTTCTTAAACACCTCTAGGGATGGTGACTCCACCACCTCCTTGGGCAGCCCATTCCACTTGGAGATCACCCTCTCTGTGGAAAAGTTCCTCCTAATGTCAAGTCTAAATCTCCCCTGATGCAGTTTAAGACTGTGTCCTCTCGTTCTATCACTGGTAGCCGGAGAGAAGAGGCTGACGCCCAGCTGGCTACAACTCCATTTCAGGGAGTTGCAGAGAGAGTGATAAAGTCTCCCCTCAGCCTCCTCTTCTCCAGCCTGAACAAGCCAGCTGTACCGGCACTGTGCACTACTGGTGTGTCTTGGTGCCACTCTCAGGGGTGGCGCTGCCCTGAGCTTGGTCCCAATGGGAGTTCACATCTTAGTATGGTGCCTCAAGGTTCCAGGGGATGGCAGAGCTTCCCCTGCCCCTTATACACTCGGCTGAGTGCTCTGACGTGTGGGGTAGCACACTGCTGAAGCTCTCTGATGGCTGGGGACAGCCCCTACATACCCCCTGCGTGCTCCAGGGTTGAGGGGCGTGGGGTGGTGTGTGGGGCTTATCTGCATATTCATGAGCTGCCTATCTTCATGGATCAAGTGCTTTGCTGGACTTAGGGAGACCCAAATCCCCATGAAATTTGAGAGTTCACTCTGTCATAAGTAAATAACATATCTTGGGTGGACACAGGCTGTCTGTTTTACTATTTCATAAGAGTGCAAACTGAAGAAAGGAACACTATGTGGAGCATGATTGTCAGGAGGGCTCCAGGGAAGAGCTGGGCCAGGTACGATGAGTTGTAGATGTGACCCTGATATGAGGTTGTCTTTTGCAGAGGTTGATGATCCTGGCCAGCATGGACAAAGCTAGGTCTTGCCAGCTAGCTCAGAAACTTAAGGTTCATTTCCCTTGCTGTCTGCCGCAGCAGGATAGATAAAGTGATACTCTACCTGATTCAAGTTAACAAAGTATAAGCAGAAAGAATGGAAGTTCCTCTCAGGGCTTGAAATAGATTGCTTGTAGCAGAGTGTATGCATCAGTTGAAAGGTATACATGTCCTGGTTTAGGTTTTTTGCTCCTCTGGCTGCGAGGGGGTTAACAGCTCAGCTCTTGCCTGGGCCTCAGTTGCTGCCAGTGATTCAAGGTTACAGAGATAGGGATGCCTCTGTGAACAAACATATTTGGGAGAGAAGAAAAAAAAACTTATTAGCAAGATGTGGAGTGCCGGGTCAGGGCCTGTATGGAGAGGCTGAAAGCTCTGAAGGCCCCCCAGGCCTACTAGAGAAGGGATAGGAAGAATTCCAGGCATCCCGCTACTGTTTGTGGAAAGGAACATGGTGCAAACCTATGTAAGAGAGAGAGAGGAACCAGTGATGCAGAACCCACCTGAAGCCATGACTGAAGATGGAGAATCATGCTGCAACAGCTGCACATGTTTCTCGGAGCCCAGCTTACCATAATTTACTTATGTCTAAACTGGTGAGAGATGAGTTCTGCAAGTAGATGAATGGAAAATTGGCGGGACTCCCAGATTCAAACCTGTGATCAGGGATGCAAAGTCCTACTGGTGGTCAGTTTAATGTCTTCAGCATGCTGGAGGGCAGGGCTGTGCTTGGAGGGTCATGTACAGGTTGCAGAAATGGACTGACAGAACAAGATGGAACATAATGGGAGTTTTTGCCTGCAACAAATTGGAACCAGGCAATGGCACTACAGATCTAAGGGAATTTGGAGTTCTGCTCCATAGTAGAAGTGGTGCAATATTCCTTACTCATTTAATAACATACTGTCTTCGGGTAATAACATGCTTTCTTCTCCCACTGGTAATTGGAACATCAGATGGCAACTGCTAAAAAAGAAATACCTGTTAAATTTATAGGGCAGGTTAATATCCATGAAAGTGCTTTTGAATCAAACCCTTGATTCAAGACTTTTTCAAGTTGTTTCAGATGAGCTGGATTTTTTATTCTTAAAGACTGGAGATTATTTCAAGTTTTTCTGCTTTTCTATTTTAAATCTGATTGTGACCTTGTTGGTGTGATGTTGGCATTGTATGAGCTAGGATTTTTTTTTTTTTTGAGACTAAAAATCATCTAATCCTTTTGGTTCCATTTAAAATAATCTGCTTGAGAGGCAGTTGATACGATATTGTCACCAAAGCAATACCATGGGATGAATGGGGCTAAAATGTGGTAGCATAAGTAGATTTTGATTTTGTTGTTTGTTTTATGAAGCTAGTGTATTATTCACAGAATATTCTTTGTTTTGGTACCTGTGTTCAGTCACCCACTTATGACTAAATCTACATATTTGTGGGACTGCAGCTTGAAAGCCATGACTCAAAAAATCCTGGGAGTCACAGGCAGCTTTACAACCGTGTACAGATATAAATACAGTATTTATTGGAGTATTAATTGTTGGTGGGCAGATGTAATTGCATCAGTAGTGAACATTTGACCTTGAGGTGTTGTCCATTTCAAAATCAGATGCTGGGATATGGGAAAGAGCAGAGAATGGAGCAATGAGCAAGGTTAAGGTTTTGGAACGTGCCTCTTGGTGAGACCGAAGAGTGACAGTCTCTTGAGACAATCTGAAAGAAATTTCAGCTCATTAAGAAGAGGAGGCAAGCAGTAGTCATACACATCTGTGCTATGTGTTTCCTATAGACTTCTGATGAAACAACTTGGAAAAAAATCTTTACTGCTTTTTTTGAGTCATTGCTGACTGTTTCTAGATTGCTTATAGACTTCAGCTGACTTTGCTAGTGGGAAAAAATTCAAATACAGTAATCTCTTGGTACTTTGCTGCTCAAATTTTGCAGCTTCAATTCTTTGCCTTTTTTTTCCCAGTGAAAACATCATCGTCCTCCCTTGGTTGTTCATGGTTATTTTCTGTGTCACGTGAGCCCCGAACAGCCGTGCATGACCAGTGAGCGCCTCTGCCACACTGGGAGGTGGGACTGGTCCACCCTGCAGGGCAGGGCATCAAGTGCTGGCAGATGCCGCTCACCTGGGGGTCAGCCGGCCTCCCTCCCTTATGAGAGCACTGGAAAGATTAATAAAATTGTAGGGAGTCTTTATATGCACTACGTCAAAAGTTTATTATCAGGGTACCGTGAAGGCCCCTGTACTGGCCATGGCAGGGGGAGGTGAGCCCCATGCCGGCTGTGGTTGGGGGAAGTGAGTTCCATGTGGGCTGGGGCAGACCCATGGCAGGGGGTGGTGACCCTGCTGCTCAGCATGCCCTGGCGTGGTGGTGAAGGCGTCCATATCTATTTTCCGCTTCTTCATGAAAATCAACTTTTGTGGGATCTTTCTGTAATGGACGTCCTACAAAATTCAAGGAATTAGTTAAATATCTTACTTAATATTTAATACTTAAAAATCTTACCTAAATAGACGAGCACTTATTTTCCATGTGCTTTGATAGTTATTCTTAAAATGCTTCCTGTTAACAAAGACATTTGCATGTAAATGTTTCTTTTGCATTCTATCTGCTCCATGTCTTTGATCCTTAACTCACATCCTAAAGATGATAACATTTATGATTGTTCCCTATGTAAACTGTGGTATCACTCATATAGGACCTAACATTTCTACAGCAACATTTGAAAAAGTAAAGTTGAAGCTTTACTTGATTTTTTTCTTAATAAAAATTTGATTTGTACAGGGAATAAAATTTCATGTTTGAAGAGTATTGATAATGAGAAATAAATGAGAAATAAATGGGAAATGAGAAAGTATTTATAAAACATTTAGTATCATTAAACATTTTTTATTCAATAGTGTTTGACTGAACTGATGAGAGATGTAATTGCCATAATTAATAGGTACTGAATTTAACAGGAAATCATTCAATTTTTATTTACTATAAGTCTTAATGTTTTACAAATGTTCAGTAGGTTATATTGTTTTATATTTTATTTGGGGGTGCTGCGTTTATTTCTTATTCAGAAAGTTAATTAAAGCAGAAAAAAGTATTTAATTTTAAAAATAATGACAAAAATAGCATGTCCTGGACTAAAAGAAAACTAAATGATGCAAACAAGAATCTTATGTAACTAAAACTTCTGATGCTTTCAGAATACAATACAAAATCGCTATCTAAAGATTTGCATAAAGGTTTTTTGAATTTACCTACTCACAATCCTGTAGATAACTACTGAGGACACTGTGGTGTATTTGCAGAAGACTTAATTACAAAATCTAATTTACTTATTTTGTTCACTGTGTTAGTCCAGTTACACATCAACAGTTAAGAAAACATCCATTCGTAAGTTGAATAGAAGCTCTATTTGGGCTGTAGAGAGTATTACATCCCCCTGATCTGTTTGTCTTCCTTTACTTTGAGACTCAGCATGATTTTTTAGAAATGTATAATAATAATTTTAGGGGTATGTGGGAGTTACAATCAAGAACAGTAAAAGGAACAAAAACTTTGATATCAATGGAAAATAAGATCTGTTATATCTCTCCAAACATTCTTCCACATATAAACTGTAAATATGAGGCTACAGACTCTGTCTGATGATTTACTTTTCTTTAAAATTCTAAGTGAGATTGTATGGGTACATAGGAAAAGAAAATTCAAAAATAATATAAAATTAAAATTTGTAGTCAAGAAAGTAAAAATTGACTGAATGTTTAAATGATTTTGCAGGTTTCATAAACATTTAATGTTCGTATTTTCAAATAAAGTTTGAGAAATTAAAAAAAGGTATAATCTAATCTAAATTACAAAAGTACTTTTTCATGCGGAACACAACATTTCTGTGTGCTGCATGACTAAATTCAACTACTATACCAGTCTGCCCTCAGATCACTTAGAGGACTATTACTGAATGCTTTATGCTAAACATAAAACAACAATTGCTTTTACTTCGTCATTTATCATGGCAAAGTCTTTGTTCTGTAATGTCATCAGCATATTAGTTTTCTGAAAGATCTAAAACACTATAGATCTTGGAAAAACAAATTTTGATCAAAGATCAGAACTTGAAATACATGTACTAATTTTTCAGAGTTTATAGAATAGTTAATATTTTTTGTGTTAACTAAGCAAGTTAATTTTAATATTTTAAAAATCTTAGAGTAATTACATGCCTCTCTAATGCCTTTGTACTTTACTGACATTTATAATGGAAAGAGAAATTACATATATTAATAATAATGTTTTTCTTTGACCTTACATATTAATTAGAGCTAGAGATAGTTGCAATTTTATTTGGTTGCATAGAATGATGAAAAACATTGATTTTGTTTTGTCATTTCCTAACCATCTCTTTCCCTTTTTGCTTTGACTTTTCCCTCCATCCCTCTCCTACTCTTCTGAAATGCTTTTAGCTACCTTTTTTATGTTGGCACAAGATTATACAATAAAAGGACATTTAAAGTTGCAGCAACATGACTTCAGTGCTTCATAATCAGTTTGTTTGCTTACATTAATACATTTGTACAAGATCCTAAGGGTTCTGGTATTCCCTTCATCTCTTTCCCTCCCCCAATTACCTTCCTATGTGCTAAATGAGACTAAGTGATGCACTAAGGAAGTCTGAGACAAAAGAACTAGCATTTTTCATACATGTTTGCACTGCTTATCAAAAAAAATTAATGACTCGAGTTTTAATCTTCTCTCAATTTGATGAGATACAAGCCGTTTGCAGAATTCTTAATTGACCTTTGAAATATATCAAGGAGTTACTCACTAAATTAATTTTTTTGAAAAGAAGTCCTGAAGACTGAACCCTTCATGGGTAGGTGGGTATGTTGAAACACAATATAAATAAGGAGTATGTAAAATGACCTCAAGTTTACAGGATTATTTATTTGCTTTTTATTTACAGAAGTCTGACTTAACATATAAAGTTAGAGAATTGTTCCTGTTGCTTTACAAGCTAGAGCCTAAAGAGAGTTCATGTTGCCATGCTATATGGCAAAATTTAGGTCAAATGTGTTTGATTTGGAATTTGGGGTTCTATCATAATGGAGAAGAGAGACACTGAATGACTTTCTGGCTCAAATTTGGTTTCGGTAAAATTGATGTGATGAAGGCCAGGTTTTTTTATGCTTTGAGCTTCATAAGATGACAGCCAGTCTTCTAAGTCTGAATGATGTGAAAGGCTAGATCACCAATGAAAATAATTAGATGTTTTTGCTGAAAGAAAATATCTTAAGAGATCCTTTACCCCACGGGTTTTCTCGTGAAGATCTTGCATGATTTTCAGTTACAGAATCACTGAGAATATTCTGAGTTGGAAGGGACCCACAAGGATCCTCAATCCTCGATCCTCCAGCTTTTAAACGGCACCACTGCCTCCCCAGTGGGAAATCGAACCCCTGGTGCCCTGGTCTCGGGGACACTCACCACTGTGCTAAAGTTTTTTTTAATATGAGCTTTCTTTCATGTGGTAGACTTTGTGCCTGACACTGGCATAGTGACACTTTTTTCTGAATCTGACCAAATGTACATTGCACATCAGTGAACTAGGAAACTGGAGAGTCTTATCAATGTATTTAAATACGGCTAGTAAGAGTGTAAGAAGACTGAGCCAGGCTCTTTCCACTGTACCCGGTGACAGGACAGGAGGCAATGGGCACAAACACAGGAGCTTCCCTATGAGCATGATCAGGAAATACTGCTTTACTCTGAGAATGACTAAGTACTGGTGCATGTTGCCTGGTGAGATTGTGGAGCTTCTATACTTGAAGATATTCAGAAACTGCTGGACACAGAGCCCTAGGCAACTGTCTCTAGGTAAACTTGCTTGAGCAGGAAGTTTGAACCACATGAATTCCAGAGGTCCCTTCCAACCTCAGTCTTCTCTTTTTCTGTGAAATCTTTGATTTTCTTATTTTTGGTGACCATGAAATAATTTTATTAAGATTTACTGCTTCTGAACAGCCAGACAGAGGAACTTTCTAGCTCTGAAAATATTGTCCAGCTCTTTCGTTTTTGTGTTCTGTATATGTGACAGCAAATTTGGATAAATTTACACTTCTGTGGGAACAAAACTGGCAATTCATTGGAAAAACTATTCCCTTGTTAAGCATTGCATGGCTAATATGATTCCTGTGTTACTTTTCCCATCTGATAATGGCACTGTTGCTCACAGTAAGTTTAACTTGAGCACGACATCTTCATCTTATGACTAAAAAAGAAAAAACAACAATTTTAGCATGATTTTCCTGATAGATTTCTCATGTTAGCAGTATTAATTTATGTACAATTTCCTGGGACAACACAGACAGTTTTATTACTGTTATGGCTTTTCATTTTAATGAAAATTCTACAAATAAGTAGCATGCATGTCAATATTAGAGATTTATGAGAGAGAGAGAGAGAGAGAAGAGAGTAGATTTTTTTAAAATTTTCTTCAAGCTTTGATGGAGAGGTTGTTTGTTTGTTTGTTTTTTAAATCAAAATGTAGCTGTAAAGTAAATAATTTCCAAAGATTTACTCTACTTGGAGATATTGCAACTTTGTCAAATTGAGGAAGGTAGGTATAATTTTACTTTAATGTTTTTCAAGTTTGGGTTTATGACTTACCATATTGTATTAAGTGTATGCACAAATTGCAATGCATTGTGCTCTTAACTGGTATGATATAGTAATTTCAAGTCTTAACACACTGTATTAAAGGATAGAGAATTTTGAGATTTTTTGCTATCCAAGAAAAAAGAGCACAATTAAAGGAGGTGCAATCCCACATTTACGAGATGTATGGCACATCTGGCAGGCTGTGTGAAGATAATATTTTTGTCTGGTGGTGGGAATGCCTGCAATTTTAAATGCCAATCTGACACAGTAGGAGTTTAGCTAATGAGGTTGCCTAGCAAAAAGTGCATCAGGAGGAAGTCAGGGTTAAAAATAAGCATACATATCAAGAGAGCACAAGATTTATAATGGGTATAGAACTATTCCGAGTCGTTATGGCAACTAACATTTTAGACCCATAATTACATAATAACAATGCTGTCAATCCTAAATAGACTGTATTTTTATTACGTGGTTTTCTTCAATTTTTTCTTTGAAGTCTTGAAATATTTTCTGAAGTATTCAGTATTTGAGAGACTTTGTCAATGATAATGTAAAGCCTGTATAATTTTATTTTTTGTAGAACTATGTTGAATGAAAAACTAAACAATGGAATAAATCTAAAAAATAAAACACTAGAAAACTATGTGTGATTTGCACACCAACAATTTTTTCACCCTAAAATAAGAAAAACAGATAGAAAGATATAAATCCAATTGCTATTTGTTAGCTTAGACTTAAATCACAATTTTTTTGAACATTGGAAAAAACAAGGTAATACTGCTTTATACTCTTAGGAGAATTTGTAGGAGAACCATTGAAAACATATAGGAATAATAACAAGAAGGCATAGTTTAAATACTTGTCCTAATTGTCCCACAAACCACAAAGAAGCATAAATTTAGTTTGTTCCTATCACCTCTTGAAGCCAAGTTTTTTCAGAAAGTCTATGTAATACATATTATCAGAAATAAGAAATAATAGATTTCAAAGCTGCAGCTCTTCCGAGACTGAAGAAGAATTTTATGTATGAGCTTTTTTCTTAGCAGAATTTTTTGTCTCTAAGAACTTTTTGTGCCACAACACTGTTTTAAGATTTGATATGAACATGTCTAAGTTTGATCAAATCCTGATAAAAGTTATAGTGACATAAATATTTGCTATTTACAAGCCACCTTGGAGTGGTCATAATGTAACATATATGTAGTCTGTCTTGAGGTTGGTGTAACTTTAGCCTACTTTTATTTTGTTTGGGGTTTTTGGTTTAGTTTGAAGAGAGTGGAATTCTACTGTTTTCCCCCCCTATCCTGAAGTAATACAGAGGACTTCCTGCATCATCTGTGGAAGAGGGATGAGACAAATAAGTAGAAGTAATTGCCAGAACATCTTTTTTCAATCAAGTGAGCTAAAGCAAAATGGTAGTTGGGTTGTTTGAAAAGAGTGTGAAAATGTTGAGGACCACTCAAGGAAAGTAAACTTTTCCAAAGACATGCTTAATTACAACCCTCTAGATTTCTTCTGGGTGGAGCTCTGGCAAGGCACTGGCTTTAAGGAATGTGTTATTCTACTCCATCTCAAAAATTATGAAATTGTAATCTTACCTTAATTAAGTGCTTTTGTGACACTTGGAGCACTGCTTTGCTCACTGACTGACGACTTTTCTTGACTAGGCAACTAGCGATGTGGGTATAGTTAGTTCTTCTTCCAGGTCGTTTAACGCTATGGTGGTGTGTCTTTAGCTCTTTAACCCTTCAATTTTTTCATGTATATAATAACTGGGTTGTCAAAGTTGCTTGAAAATCAGTGGACCTTAAATTGTTCCAATCTTGCACAAAATTCTTGTAGTGTTGAAGAAGACTGGGTTGTTTTCTGTGATTTTTGAAGGTCATTACTAATGTCACTGAACTGTTGGGTTTGTATTTATATCTGTCATGACAAGGAAAGCAATCGCTTAACACTCCTGAGTCCAGGTGTGTAAGTGTTATTTAGTATAAGGTAGTAAAACCTCTTTATTATTCTAGCTTTCTAATAGAGGCATATTTATCTTAAGATGAAGACTATTGGTATCAATTGCTATTGACAATTGATATATTGTAGATGTGTGTGCATAAAAAAGTGACAACAGGTTTTCTGATAATTTGGGAAGCAGGAAATTGAGCTGGAAAGAAAGCTGACACCCTGACTTGTGAATTGAAGCTTTGTTAGCCATAATTGAAGAATAAGGTTCCTGGAAATGCTCAATATCTTATTTTTTTATCAGGAAAGTGTACAAAGCCAGGAATATTAAATGCAATACTGCAAACACGTCTGTCCAATTCAGAATTTTATGGGGAACTTGCTAAAAGCTTAGAATTTAATTAAAAAACCCAATTCTTTTTGTGAGATGTTAGAAGTTAAGGGCTTGGACTTGTCTTTTGAGAAGGAGAGATACTGAAGGATTAAAAAGAAAATTCCAGGTCACCTTATTGTAGAGAAGCTGAACGTGTTGTTTGAAATGGATATACATACATAGTACAGGAACTTCTTTGTATGAGAACATCTCTGTCTGTGCTTACAGGAAGCCCTCATAGTGGAAACTGTCCACTGCAAACAATCACAAGGAATAATGTCCCAGGCATTTAAAAGAAACTTCATTGAGAAATTGCAGAAGTATCAGTTGACTGTTGCTGACACTTGAAGATATCTAGTGCTAGGCTTTGAAAAGGGTAGGAGTAGAAAGCAGAAAAAACAGTCAGTCTTCACAGTGAGAAAAGTTATCATAAGATTTCCACAATATTTCCACAGTGCTGTTCAACATCAGAAATGTTTTGTGAAATGGAGTAGATTTTGCGACAAGAAGGTTTCCATGTAAAATAAAGATATTTAGATAATTAAACCAGTTGCTTATTCCAGAGAGTTGTAGAAGACTCTTGTTTAATGGCTGGATGATATCAAAATAGTAAAATGTGTGAAGCACAATGCGCCAATTGTGCTTCAGTTTAGTTATCCAAACTTTGAAGTCTTTTCTCATTTTAAGAAGTGCTTGGAAAGTAGTCAAATACTGGGTTACTGTGAAAGTTACTGGATGACAAAATGGAAAGCATTCATAGGCTACAAGAAAACTCCTGTCTCTTGCTGCAGGTGGATGCAGCAGAGAGAGACTGGTTTTATTAGAACTTTGCTAGATGAGAGAGGGGAAAAAAGCCCAACAATTGCTGGTGCTTCCTTGTCCTGGGCAATTTTAGGTAGTTTTTGTATGCACATCAATATATCCATAGTTAATACTTATGCAAGTGGCATGATCTTCCAGTACAACTCAATTTCGGTAGCATTACCTTTGCAGACCTGCATTGCCATGTGTACTGCTGTTACAAATCTACTCTTTGAAAGAGTCTTAACTTTGCAGTACTTTGTAACCCTTCTTGTTTTACATTTGTTTACACTAATTTGCACTGTAATTGTGAGCACACAGGAAATGTATTATGTGGTTAAGGAGAGTGTGGTCAGGTGATTGGCTTGGGTTGATGGAATCTTCTTTACCAGAGGGATTTTTTAAACAAATGGTGCTTTCCTTTCTTCACATGATCAGGGTTGAGTATTTTCTGAAAGGATACAGCAAGTCTAAAAAGATAAAGAACCTTTACTTGAAGATGTTGAATGATGATGATAAGCAGCATGTTGTGTACAGCAGCTTGAACAAGAGAAATGAGAATGCTTGAAGGCTTTCAGTCGTTACCTATGACAATCCATCAGTACATATGGATACAGAACAGTTTTTCTTTTAATACCTTTAGTATTGTGAGACACTGAAAACAAGCACAACATAATGCAGGATGATACGCATTTGCATCTAATAAGTTTTTTTGATTGATGAAAGCATACGTGGATTCAAACAACTGCTGGATGAATTAGTGAATAATAGAACTTTTAGCACAATAGTTTGTTTATATACTGTGGCTTATGAAGTTCCTGTCACACTTGCTGGAAAAATGAACATGAGAAAAAAGATTAGTCCTTTCTTCTACTGTTCTTTAATCATTCCAAATGACCAGTGTCACAATTATTATACTATTTTAGTGCTTTCAGAAGCTTCTGCCTGCTGCTTTCTCCAGCTTTATTCCTGCATGACTTTGAGAGAAAGTGGCTGGTTGTATGCTACCTTCGGGAAACAAAGACATTGGCATGATAAATTAGTATTCAGCATCTGAAGGAGGTGGGCCTGGTGTGAACTGGTCCATGAATGGATCCAAGGGTATTAAAAACAGCTTTAAAGTGGCTTGTGAAGCTACCTCTCTAAGTAGCTTCCTGCAAGTTTGTCCCTTTCCCAAACAATCAGGACGAAAATTATTGTAAAACTATGTTTGTTTCTGGGGATAGTAATAATAGTTTTATAGATGGCTCATCAATACATGGTAAGAATATTCTTAGTTTAATGCATCATGTCTTACTGGCTGCTGGAGGTGGTATGCTGGGAACTAGCTTGTAGTAATAGATGTTGCCGAAAGGATTGGCACTTACATATAAGCAAGGAGAGTTGAATCATATTCTGCTATTCTGAGAAAACATGATTTATTACGGGACTTGTTTGGATGCACTTTCTTAAAGGCATAGGGCCTTTTTGCATTTAGTAATCCTTTAATTTGTATAATACCTTCAGCACCTTGGATTAGGGATTCTTGAAGTAGAAGCAACTCAGGAGGAACTCAGGAGTCTGCATTCATTTGATGAAACAACCTGTCATTTAGTTTTTGAGTGGCAAGTTACGTAGTTCTGTGGTGCCTTGAAGCTGGAAGAAATCTTGTTGAGTAATCAGAAAAATATGAATCACTGATTAGCATTTTTATATAGTCAAGAGTACTGATTTCTGTCTAAAACTGTCTAAAACGATGTAATTGAAACAAACCATAATTAATTTTTAGAGCATTTAAAAGGATTTTTCTTCTTCCTTCTGTACTGGAGTACAAGAAAGCAGCATTCAGCTTTGGTTTTCATTCATTTCAGGTGTGAATTTTTGTTTGAATAAAAATATTCTATTAAAAAATGCAAATAAAAGTATTAAGAAGCTGTCTAGCTGTGAATGGACAACCGGAAAACCATGTTTTTGCATTCCTTTCTACTACATGCAAGATTTTATTTGATAGTCTCATTGTCCTGGTATCAATTAAGAGAGAGTATAAATTGAATTTAGAGATACCTGAGTAATAGAGAAATAAGGACCTCACTGGGAGAAAGGAACAAAAATTAATATAACAAATAGCTGGTGTAAAAAAAACAAACATGAGGGGTCCAAGTTCAAGGGAGACAAGGGTACCCCTGGGATTCCAGGGGCAGAGGAATAGGGTTCAGGGTAGGCAAACCAGTGGAGTAACAGCCAGTGATCCTTTCCTGAAATGTCCAAGGGGCTGCAGGGAGATCCAGCAGCCAGCAGGGACTGTACTGAGACGAGGAATCAAAGTGCCACGTGGTCCTGAGCAAAATGGCAGTGGTAGAGATCAGAGGCAAAAGTGAGACTTCCTCAATCCAGAAGATCCACAACCCCCCCACCTCTGTGGGGCCCAGCAGCTGTAGTTATAGGGCCTTGGACCCCTCCCATGCCACATGCCTTGTGGGCGTGTCTTCACATGCCATTGGCCATCACTCAGCCTGTCCTGGCCCTTGGGCCCCTCCCCTAGTCACATGCCTTGGTGGGAAGGGAAGATAACACAAAGAATCCTCCATTGTTTGTCAGGCAGAAAAGGAGAAAAGCCCCTTCCCTGGCCATATGCCTTCCAAGAGATGGAAGGGGAGATAAGAAAAGAACCCTATTGTCTGTTCCAATAAAAAGGAGAAAAGTTTTACAATAGAACAAAAGGGCTGTCCCCATGACACTCATAAAAGGTTTATGTGAGGAAAAACTCTGGAGTATGGTAGCCAGTTTCTAGGAGGCTGTGCATGGCAGTTGAGTCGTTTTTTTGTTTTAGTCATATTCCTTTATAAGCTTTTAAAAATGATGATGCATTTTCTGTATATACTACTTATTCTTTTGCACTGAGGATATAAATAAAACTCCACAAAATAGTGTCGTTCCTTTGTACAATAAAGAACATTTTTATCTCTTTGTTTCTGTACATCTTTTTCCCATTATTATGTTTCTTCCTAAACTTAGACTGTAGTTTCTTTAGGTTAAGGAACAAATTTGTTGGTTCTGTACAGAAATAGCATGTCCACTTAATGTCTTATGTAATTAATTTTATAAATAAATATCTTTAAGCTGAGTTGCATGGACTGGAGAGGATGCGTCGTTAAAATGTGGGAAAGTATTAGCAACCAACTTAAGCATAGTAGTAAGCTAAACATAACTCATTGGAGATGATTCTCTAGTAGGTCTCCTCAGGAATGTATTAGATATGTACTTGTGTGTTTTGAAGGATTTGTCTCATTTCTTAAGTTGTTAAAACATTCCCATTGATTGGTCAATGGGAAGGACTAAATTATATGAAAAAGCAAATAAAAAAAAATACATATCTTTTTGTGTTTATTGAGTACTTGAAAAACTCGAGCATTACCCTTCCTTTCCATTTGTAGTAGTCTGGAGAGTGTTCGTGTTAGACCAGAATTGTTTTTTCACAAGTGTTCATTTCACAGGTTCTTAGTTTTGCTGTTTTTATGAGAAGACTTTATCCAGTAATAAAATTAAGCTGTAATCCGTTCTTCTATTAGATTCAGAGTTTTTATAGACTTGATCAATGGTGAGTATCATGAAATACAAATTGAAATTGTTTTCAGTGCATTGTTGCCAGACCCTGTTGGTGTCATTCTGCCGCCACTTTCCAGGGAGGTGTGATTTCTAAGATATTCTTGATGTAGTAAATGCTTAGCTGTTTTTCAGAAGGTGTTGCATTCCAGTGGGGAGGTTTTGCAAAACAGCTTAAAATTTCATGTGAGTAGTCTTTCATGCATTATACAGCTAGGATGGACAAGGGCTAATATTTGTTTAGTTTCCTTTGAAACACAATTTTCCCAAGATTTTAATAATTTGATTGATTTGTGGTTAAAACATATGGCCCACTTTAGTGCCATATTTCACAGATTCACACAGATTCACAGAATATTATGAGTTGGAAGGGACCCACAAGGATCATCTCGTCCAACTCACCATGTAACACCCGTTTTCATTTGTCTTCAAAAAGAAAGCACAGTGTATTAAGCAGGTTGTACAGTTAAACCCCCTCCATCGCGAGGAAAGGGACAGGTCAAAGGCGTCGCGAAACATTCAACTCACAAAGAACTGCAGGTCGTTAATATGCATGCAGGCCACGCCCATTGCTCCACCCCCCGAAACTCTGAAGCGCTGCGTACAATTCTTTGCTCCTTCCTATAGTCTGTCTCGGCACAGGTGAGCAAAGGGAACTGTTTCTGAGCGGCTGCTGTGACCGCAGCCTAAACCTCGCACCGCTCTCCCCCCAGCCCCCCGGTGCAACCCCAGTGCTCACGTTGACCCTCGGAGACCCGCGTCACCCCGCATGTGCTCGCCCTGCCTCCGCGGCGGGTAAGGGGTGTCCATGAGCTCTGGTCAGCATTCCTGGAGCCTGGAAAAGTCTTAACTTTGCAACACTGCAACACCCCCTGCACTTATGGCGGGAGGAAGCGTTGGTATGGGAATTTCTTTCCCTTTAACATCCACCTGTCCCGGGACAGGCACCGCTGCCCGGGCTTTGACTGGGCTTTGAGTAACAAGGAATGGCATGTCTTGTGGTGGTGCTGCGCTGAGTCTCAGTGGAGCACACAGGACCGGGTCAGGGACCGAGTCAGGGCTCTAAATGCCACTGCAAGCTGCAGTAAATCGCACGCACTGGGGGAGCCCGCTGCCGCGGGACTGCCACCCTCCCAGCACACTGCTTGCCTCACTTCCGTGGGACAAGTTTTCCCGTTCAGGGACTGGGGGCACGGTGCTGCCATTGCAAGCCCCCCTCCCCGCAGGGCGGGCTGAGTCCCGCCCCACAGGCACCGCGGCACCGCCCCTTGGCAGAGCAGAGTCAAACTGCGCATGCGTCAGGCAGCTGAGCTCGCAGACCACTAAATCATATTTGCAAAAAAATTGCTTCGCAAATGGGCGAGGTCATGAAGGAGAAGTCCCGGTACAGAGAGGATTCACTGTATTAGGGAAACAACGTGCATGGAGAAAATATTTCTGGTAGAGTCCCAGAATTCATTTGTGCCAGAAAAGAGCCTGTTGTATCACTTCAGCAGCCAGGAAAAAAGTTACCTGGCAGAAGCGACGCCACTGTATACATGCTGGAGGCAAGAAGATGGAAGATAAAACTAATACTTTGTCAGTGGTGAGAGAGATTTCATTTCTGTCTCTGAGAATCTAGGAGTAAGTGGGAAAGGTCATTAAGAGTCAAAGGTCTGGTGACAAACTGAATTAATGGATCCAGGACTGTGCTGTGCTCTGCTGTTGATTTCTGTAACTACTATTCTCAAATATTACATTGTTAGAGCTGGTCACACAGTTAGTGAGACAATTGTTTTGGGGTTTTTTTTTTGGTAGAAGGTGAATAATAATGTATTTTAAAGGGTTGGTAGTGTTTCATTATGATTAGTTGATATTGGAGCAATGAGAAATGAATTTTCTTTACCCACACCCTCATTCAGGGCTTGATATGGGGATTTATTATGGATATGGGTTAGATTTAAGGTATATTTTATTCTAAGATGTTGGAACAAGCAACCACTATCGTTCCCCTCACAGGCCTGCCCTGCCCTCCCCTGCCAACCCACAGAAAACGAGGACAAATTCTCAAAATCTGATTTACTATGTTGTCTTAAATCCAGAATTAAAAGTTGAATGTTTTTAAGGAAAATAGTCATCATACAGATGCATGCCATTTGCTTTATATCTTTAACTTAATACGTGCTCCATTTTACTACTACATCAAATATATGAAAAAAGGGTCATTAAAGTGTTATGTTCCCCATGAACTTAGTCTTTCTAAAACCTTAGAATTATGATTAATCCCCCTAATAGTAAAAATTTTTTTTGATTGATGTGACGGTTTCTCTTCAACCATCCAGTTAACTCTTCTCTGCCCTCTGTTCTAGCCTGTGCTACTTGCTAAACATTTCCTTTTCTTTGCCTCTCTACATTTTGGATTTACAGTTCTATTTTGTATTATTATCATATGTGTATAAGAGAGATAAGTCATTTGAGAGGCAAACTGGGAATCTTTGTGATTTTATTTCAACAATTTAAACTCCTTTACACCTCCCCTGGTCCTTTGAAAAATATCCGTACTATAATTAATTTTTATGTTTTCTGTAGAATCATAGAATGGTAGAATAGTTTGAGTTGGAAGGGACCTTAAAGATCATCTAGTTCCAGCCCCCTGCCATGGGCAGGGACACCTGCTAAACCAGGTTACTCAAAGCCCCATCCAAACTAGCCTTGAACACTTCAGGGATTGGACATCAACAGCATCTCTGGGCAACTTGTTCCAATGTCTCACCATAGCTAAGCCCTTTTAAGAAGTGCATAGTGGCATCAATTAGTTAATATGAAATAAAATTGTTTGGATTTTTTCTTCATAATTTGGAGCTAGAACTGGCATAAGTAATAAAACTTTTCAGTTGCACATGTGCCTCTGAAATATATCTATAGGAATGTTACAGACTTTGCCTGTACCTGCACAAACACATCAGAAGAAAAAAAAAAAGAAACAAAATCTCCAGATGAGATGTTTCAAAGCAAGCTTGGCAACCCTCTAGTAGTTGTTTCCACAGCCTTTCTGCAAAGACCCTGGGGGACAGAGCATCTAAAAACCCCTGCATCCATCTCAATGCGTGCACTCTCGTCCATTCATTCCTTTCTTGGGGAAGGTCAAGGAGAATCTTGAGCAGGGTTTGTTTTCATTGTTCCCAAAATATTTTAAGTTTTTTGTAGTCTGGAGACCTAATTATCTCGCTATCCACAGACAGTTCTCTGTTCCCAGTTCTCTGTTGCTTGTTCCACATAGTAGGGACACAAAACCCTTAAGTACTTTGTTTTTATTGCTTATTCACTTAATTGTGTCTCTACTGAAATTCAGGTAATAGAGATAGGTTTTTGTGAGGCAGATACTGGCCTTAAGGGTATTGAAGTCACTAAATTGATACTATCTACTGAAGCATTATATTGCCAGATATTTGCTAACAGCAATCTTGTTCTTGAATTGGTAGCCTAAAGGTGTAAGATTTTAGTTTCTAAACATGGGCAAGAACTGTGTATTAAAAAAAGCTTATCCTGGAACTCATGAAATGATATTCCAATAGTGTATTGTTTTAGGAGAAAGATCCCTCAGGTTTAATGTACAAAATAATTTAGTTAAAGCTCTATTTTAAGAGGACTTTAGGATAGGATCATGTAGCGTCATCTTTCAACCACCTATACATGTGTAGCTGGACTTAGTCGAATTGTACACTGCTTAGCACTATTTGACCTGTAGCTATCTCTCTCTTGAACTGCTCTACTCCTGATTCTCTGTCTTTTCAGCTATCAGAGTCTTACATCTAAAGTATTTTAATTTCTGTCATTTCATGTCTTGCAACTGTATTTCACCCCTTACTCTCCTTTCCTTTCATACCCCTTCTTTGTTTGCAATGCTCTTGATCTCCATTACTCTGAGATGTCTCCCAGACTTGTATCAGAAACAGTCTTGCAGAATATTACTGTTCTTTTGTATTGTGATAAATTCTAGAGCCAGTCTTGTAGAACTCTCTTGTTAACCTCTGTTAACAGTCCCATGGTTACCTTTCCATGGTGGTTTGTTTTTTTGTTTGTTGTTGGTTTTGTTTATGGTTGGTGGGAGTTTTTGTGTGGTTTTTTTCCCTCTTTCATTCTTTGTGTGTTTGTGTGGATTTTTTTCCCTACTTATTTTTTCCTTAGGTTTTTTTTTTTTTTTTTCTGTCTAGCTACACTTTCCTTTCATGTATTTATATTAATTTTTGTCGCTGGTGTTCCATCTGGTTTTGTGATGCTTTTTTCACCAATATATTTGATGTGATTTTTTTTTCTTGAGGAGTTTCAGGGTGATGAAATTCGTATTTATGTGTTAGCTTTTACTGAATTTTGCTCTGTTGGTTTTTTACATTTCATCCCCACTTTTACTCATTTTTACTGGGCAATAAGGTTCACAGATTATTCTGAGTTGGAAGGGACCCACAAGGATCATCGAGTCCAACTCTTAAACAGCACCACTGCCTCCCTGGCGGTAATCGAACCCTGGTCTCCTGCATGAGAGGCGGCGACGCTCACCACCGTACTAAAGTACATAGGAGTGTGAACTAGCTAGCAGAATACAGTTTAGATGTGAAGAAGAATGTTTTTGCCTACTTACCTGTTAGTGGTGAGAGGTCACAAGTAGAAATTAATAAACTTAACAGAGAGTTGTGTAGTACTAAATTTGTTGATTGGTTAATTCTCAGAAATACAGTGAATCCCTGCTGCATTGCGACCTCTTCATTATGACCCTGTCCATTTGCAAGGAAAATTTCTCGCAGTTTTGCTTCAACCGTTTGCGAGTTTCCTGGGCTGGTCCATGCGCAGTTCCTCTGCTCCACCGAGGGGCGGTGCCAGAGCTCCCTGTGGGGCGGTGCTGGCCCGGCCTCTCAGGGAGGGCCAGGAGTCATGCTGTCTCCTGTTACTCTAAGCGCAGCCGGGGACTGACTCCACCCTGGGCGCGAGTTACTGTTTCCATGGCTACAGGCGGGGAAGGGAAGTGCCCCAGGAAAGTGGGGCTGGCCATGGCAGCCAGCAGGACATACTCACTCCGCTGCTGCAGCTGAACCCCCCCGCGCTGCATGGTGCTGCCAGGCCAGCACCCGGTGCGGGACCAGCGGCACGGGACCAGCATGCAGCGGGCATGAGCACCGGGGCTGGGGAGAGGGCAGGAGCAGCGGCGCGGGGTTTGGACTGTGAGCACATGCGGTCAGCAGCTGCAGAAGTGGCAGCACGGCCAAAGAGAAATCTAGGGATTGTCAGGGGGGTCTCCCCAGGCAGAGAGGGCACAGAAATGCTTCCCTTTCCTCCCCAGTGCTGCAAAAACCCATGGGGAGGAGTCGAAGAGGCTCCCCAGTGCTCCTGATTGGCTGGGGGTGCAGCAAAGGGCGTGGCCTGAATGCATACTAATGACCTGCACATATTTGTGAGTTTGGCATTTCGCGAGACCTCTGATATGACCCGTTTCTCGCAAATGCAGGGGTATAACTGTAATTCAGAGCAATACATATCATCTGTTGATTTAATTGTGTTTAGCTATGTATGTTATTGTCTTGTTCACTCCTCAGCTTAATTTTACAGCACCCCAAATTGTTCAGGAGAAGTGAAGATTGTTTCTCTTGATCCAATGGGACAACTACATGTTTGGAGGTGGTTCAGGATTACCTCAGTTCTTTTCATTACTTTGGGTACCACAGGTTTGAGTGTGTTGAGTTTGAAATGAAAGAATAAGAGCTTTGTTATATGACTCACTTATGTCGAATGGAAATTTTCCAGTATGTTGCTTGAAATGAGTCTGCCTGGCAGTCTGGCATTTTCAATAGTGTTACAATTTATCAGTATAGAATCCTCTTTTCATACAAGTGTGACCCGTCTATAAGTTTGGAGTAAGTAATCAAATTTTTAAGGCTTTATCTGCAGGTGAAACTTTATAACCTTCACTTCTTTGAAGACATAAACAATGTTTTTAATGGTTATGAAATTATAAATAGCTGTCCAAGTAATTGTGCCTTATAGTAATGTGCTGATCACTCAGAGTAGCAAATGTCCTTGCTGATCTTTGAATTAAATGAGAAATAGTGGCAGATATTAAATATTATGGTCAGTTAGTAGTTTTTCTTCCCAAAAATTGTACCTATCTGTGGTTTTGAACTTCAGCATCACGGTTTAGTCAACACAATCATTTCCTTCTTCATGGAAACTATTGATTAATTGGATGTCATGGAGTGTGAAAATGTTGGCATTCTCAAGCAAATGCTAATTTGCAAAAAATTAATATATTCTCAGAATATAAATTGAAAAAATAAACTGTGACAATTCGTTGCTATGAGACACGCAGAACTAAGTTTTGCCAAAAAAAAAAAGCATAAAATTGAGGACAGAGTTTGGAGTAATTGTTTCAGATAGGTGTAAATATTGCGTGTATTTGATATATATGGTTTCATTTGCCTCTCTTGGCTTCACCATCCTGTATCCCTGTACACTCACAGTCTCTGAAGGTGTTTTTTTGTGTAGAAAAATTGAGCCTTGCAGGAGAGAGGCATTTTTCCTGATAGTCCTGGCAGTGTGCATCATTTTATATGCTGATTTTATCACACATTGTTCAAATTAGTTCATTAAAATTAAATATCATTGAATACTTCCGTAGCCACCTGCATTGCCTTAATTCCTGTTGTGCTAAATGGCTGAGCCATACAGTTGCTTGAAGCCTTACCTCACTCTTGCTATGTTGCATATTACAAAAATGCTTGATTATATTAAAGGAAAAAAAGTACTTCTTTAAAAATGTATCTTGCATATCTCAATGTATTAATTTTATTCTGATAAATTTCTTAGTAAATTTACAACTAAAAAGGTAATTAGTACTTGGCATTATAAGTGATGAATGGGTTTTATTAGCTGTATAGACCTTAAAAATTCCTTTCAACTTTTGAAGGTGTTTAATTTTTTTTGGTTTGCTTTTCATTCAGATGAAGTAGCCTAGTTGTTCCTTTGAGTCCGTGAATCTATTTGTTTATATTTTTATGTATCTTTTATGTAACAATGAGAATATTGGATAAGAGAATGTGTGATTGCAGTTGTATAGAGCCAGAATGCCTTCTTGCATTGATAGCTAATGGCATTCTTTTCCACTTTGTATCTGTCCGCAATCATGCACAATGTCTCCCNCTTAGCTTTTGTATCTGAGCTGATGTCATATGGTATGAAAATCCCCTTGGTCAGTTTGGGTCAACTGGCTTGTTTGTCTCCCCTCCCAGAATCTTGCTCTGGATTGGGGAAGGAACATTACAGTCCCTATGTGTGCCTGACTGTAGTCAAAACGCTTGGGTGTTATCAACACTGTTCTAGTTACCAATATGAAGCACAGCACTGTAAGGGCTGCTGTGAGGCTCAGATAGATCCAGTACACCTGTGATGCTGACTTTGTTAAGCTTAGGGAAGAAACATATTGATGAAACTGAAACAGCTTTCCAGTGGGTGAAAAGCTGCTTGGAACACACTGATAATGTTCAGTCATTCTTAGCTTTCATTAGTGCCATGAAGGATGGAATAAAAAGTGTTCTTTGACTGGCTGAAGTTGTCCTCTTTAATATCTTCATTGATGATATTGATGATGGGATTGAGGCCATCATGAGCAAATTTGCAGATGACACCAAGCTCGGAGCACGTGTTGATCTGTTAGAGGGTAGAAAGGCCCTGCAGAGGGATCTGGATAGACTGGATAGATGGGCAGACTCCAATAGGATGAGTTTCAACAAGTCTAAATGTCAGGTTCTGCACTTGGTTCTAACAAGCCCAAACAGAGCTATAGGCTGGGGATGGAGTGCTTAGAGAGCGAGGAGGCAGAAAGGGACTTGGGGGTATTAGTGGATAGCAAACTTAACATGAGCCAGCAGTGTGCCCAGGCAGCCAAGAGGGCCAGTGACATCCTGGCCTGCATCAAGAATGGTATGGCTAGCAGAACAAGGGAAGTCATCCTTTCCCTGTACCCAGCAATGGTTAGACCGCACCTTGAGTATTGTGTCCAGTTCTGGGCCTCTCCATTTAAGAAATGTCCAGGTGCTGGAATGTGTTCAGAGAAGGGCAACAAGGATGATTAAAGGGCTGGAGGATAAGCCCTGTGAGGAGTGGCTTAGGGACCTGGGTCTGTTTAGCGTGGAAAAGAGGAAATGACAGAGGACTAGATAGCAGCATTTCCTCTGTGTAAAGACTGAAGAAAAAATAGGACTGTCTTTTCTACAGGGGAGAAAAAGGACATGTTCAAATCTTTCAAGAAGTTCAAGCTGGTGTAAAGAAGGTGGTAACCAAGATTTCATGTTGGCTGGTGATAGGTTTAGCAGTAATAATCTTAAATTGCAATAAGAGAGATTTAGGGTGAGGTTTAGATAAAATGTTCATTGAATTCTGGAACTGAGTGCTTAATAACTGTCTTTCCAGAACCTTAAGTGTTCTGCTCTCTACTGCCACAGTCTTTCCTCCTGAAGAGTTTCTATATGCATAAAGGCCAGGAACATTTCTGTCTTCTGTATGGGAGAAAAGAATGTGTCAGCTAACAATACACAGACATTTTTATCTATTTTATCTTTTTCTCTCCCTAACTGTTGTGGATTTCCATTGTGTATAGAGAAGATTCTGGATAGCCCTGGGTCAGTCTCAGGAGGGTTGGTAGGTAAAGCATAGGAGGAAATAAATATTTTTTTGGTTGGGTTTTTTAGCAACTGCTTTGTCATGATTAACAGCTGTGCTTGTTTTCTAAATTTGTTTGATATTCCCTTCACAGAGGTTTTTTTAAAAAGAAAATTCTAGTGCTAGAAGACAGCACTGTAAGATTAATCTCTTCTCATTTTCTGAGATACTACTTGACTCTTGAGTATCTTATTTGGACATCCAGAATATTTGAAAGCAATATTATGATTCATAGTTATTAACAACTTATGTTTTCCCTTATGGTTATGGCAAATTCTAATTTTGAGAGAAAAATTTTAGAGACTGAAATTATAATCTTAATTCAGGACAAACTATATATTCCCTTAGAAAGTAAAAACTCCCACCTTTATTTAAAAACTTAATTACAGCTTAAAAAATAAAAGAAAATAACTTTTGGATGTTTTGGGACTTCTGTACTGTGTCATTGGAGAAAACAAAAGTGTGAAATAAATCACAGAAGAAATTTGCATTAAATTACCTCTGGAACATGGTTCAATTCCTAGTTCTAATAATTAAATGCAATGTTTGACTAATGAATATTACTTGTTAAAAGTTCACAAATTGTCTGAAATGGAGACATCCTTCATATAGTACGTGTTTTGGTAAAGTTTTCAGTTTTGTATTTTTGGAAGTTTAGGTTAGGTTAGTCACATTTGTTGGTGCCAAGAATTATCTACTAATCTCATACAGATGAAGGATTGTTTTATGGACCTGGATAAATATGCTTAGTGTTTTGCTGACATTGTGAACTTCAGTATTCAAAATAAAGGAGGATTTAAATAGCAGTATGAACTAGCTATTTAGAAGCAAAAAGTGGTTTCAAAATTTTATTAATTGGAAAGCATACTATCAAGTGGAAAGATGCAAATCTTCATAAAGTGAGATTTTCTGAGATGGAAACAAAAATCCCCCCAAACAACAAGAAAACTTACCAAACCCCATTAGTAACTGTTGAACCATATTTTCTCTGAAACAGCAGTCATGCTTCATATGCAATCTTCTTCTTGCTATTCCTCCCATTGCTGGACACTGAGCCCAATTATTTCTTTCAAAACACTATAAAAATGCTAGTACACTAGCATGAGTGGTTTTTATAACAGATAGGATTGTTTCCATCAATCTCAAAAGTATTTCCCTGTAGAAGAAAGGTGGTGTGTACTAGGGTATAAAACCAGTTAAGCTGTTCATAAAATTTGAAAGGCAAGGGTTTATAAGGAGAGCTTGCTTATTTATTTATTTATCCATTTATTTTGAAACATCTAATTCGGATGGAAAATATGATGACCTCTCAGGCATCCTAGACTTCATTATGCCTGGTGAAGATGCAGCTGACATCGAACTACATACGGGTTATAACCATTACTCTGCATGTAATGTATTAATGCTAATCAGTTTAAGTATTTGGGAGAGAAGAGTATTTGATGTCTGTGGAATGGAGGACTGTGTGATGAGAGCTGTCACACACCATAAAACCCATGTGTCTGTTTTAACTGTGAGTTCCAGAGTCTAGGAAAGCAAAGAATTCTAATTTCTGAATTTAAGGTTTTAATGTATTCTGTTAAGCCTCCCTAGGGTATGAAAACAAACGTTTCAGCTGTGTTTTGAGGTCTACTTTTGTTATTTTTATTGTCTGTATGAATTCTTTCTGGTGTACAACATGTATTTAGGGTTTTAATCTTGTTTCTATGGTGTTTAGTGTGATGAATTATAAAGCCCTATATTCATGAATAGGTTTCTTTAATGCATTTTTTGGATATGTACAATTCATGGCTTTTGACTATTCTCTTTATAGTGTTGAATTATTTGTTACAGTTTTCATAGAGATACGCATTATAGGACTATTTGTGCTTGTGAAATCAATGTCACTGTCAGAACTGGAAAATCAAAGTAAATTCCAGAAGTAACTGTTTGTAGTAATTTTTTGTACATTTGTACAAAATTTGTACAATTTTTACAAAATTTGTAACTAATTTTTCTAGCCTTTTCCTTTCCATTTATGTAAAGCCCATTCACTGGGCATTCTGTGTTAATATAGAATGCTTGTAAAATTGCACAAGATTTCACTTTACAAATATTCATAACCATATGTAGTTGATAGTGTAAAGGCAGATGGAAGAATTTCTTGGAATTTAATAAATTTCAAGGTTTCCATCTTTTTTCCCTTAATTACTTAAGTAGGTACTTGACTTTACTAAAAGTGCTGCAGTTGTATTGATAAAGGCCTGACTTCTGAATATTCTCAACCAAAGTATGCTTCAGAGTGATATTTTGAAAAGCAGCAAACAACTTGCTGTTAAATCTATCTTCTAAATGCATAGGGTGAGTATTATTTCCCCTATTTAAGTATTGTTCCACAGTTAGGTCTCCTATAGCACTGTACCGCCGGTCTTGCCCCCTACCCATGAAGCCCTCCATCCATTTTGATTGGCAGCTCATTAATAAGCAAATTTGCCCCACCCCCTCACACTGTCCCCCTGTGCTCTGGTGCTGTTTTAGCACTGCTTTGCTGTATATTGGTGTTTGTGTTGGTGCTTCACGTCGCCCGCAGCCACCCTACGCTGGGAAAAACTCATTTTCTGCTCGTCCGTGGACAGTGGTACAGGGACCCAACTGTGCTGCTGTCCTGGTGTCTCCCTGGGTGGGTAGGCATGGTCTGTCCATACTTGGGGTAGACAAGTACATATCGGAGAGTCACTTGAGAAAGTCTCGGACACCACGTCTAACAGAGTGTGTAAATCTTTCATAGGCTTGTGGGCCTGATCCCAGGGTGGGCGTTGCTTGGGAGTTAGAGTAGATGATCCTGTGGGCCCCTTCCAGCTTGGAATAACATGTGAACTGCACGAAGCCTCCTCTCTTGGAGTGGGGCAGGCGCCCAGCTGTGCCGGGAGCAGAGCCGCCGTCACACTCAATCTGCTCGAAGCTGAGCCACCACCACAGCAGCTGTGCTGGAAGCGGAGCTGCTGCAGTGGCTGTGTAGGTTGATTTGCATATTCATGACTGCCTAATTTGAATAGTCACGTGTGTCAGGTTGTGCAGGCACAGTTATGAAACAGACCTCCTTAATCGCTGAAAAATCACACCGTGAAGATGTGAAGCTGCTATCTGGGGGGCGCAAAGTGGAAGTGGGCTGACTGTATATTGTTTTTCAAAACTTACCAGTGGTAACTCTTACCAGTAGTTGGTTCTTTCTTCATCTTGAACACTTAATAAATGGATATACAGCTCCTTAAGTGTAGGTCCTACACCTGTAAAAGTCATAAAACCTGAAAATGAAAGACAATTCTTGAAGTCGCTGTTATATAAAGTAATGTTCTGAGAAAAATTGATTTCATAACAGGAAAAAATAATATTTAGTGCCAAAGAAAAGTGATCAAAAATAAAGGAATGAATATTCTTCCTGTTACCAAAGAAGCCCTGAAAAACATTTTTGAAAATATTATACGAACATCTCATGCTTTAAATAAACTCTGAGAGTACTTGCAGGAAATATAAGACATGTGATTTCCTCTTCTGAAAGATCTGTAATATCAGTTGTAAGCTGCTGTCACATATGGTAACAAGCTTTTATTTAACTATTGCTATCTCTAGAAGTATTCTCAGCAGTTTGTTATTTCTTAATTTCTGCTCTCATATGCTTATCTAGGGAATGACCAGTTTCATTTCAATTTCAGTGTCTTAAGATGATAGGAGTAAGTATCCTCTCAATGCATGTTTCATATTGTTGCTTTTGGAAGAATGATTAGTATGTTAAACACACTCTGCATATGAAAGCAGCTTCTCTATTTTCTCATTCAGTTAATATCTGAAGGCCACTTAGGAGGAGACAAAAGCCTAGAGATTTTGCAGGGTGTTTTATTAGTTGACAATTAAGAAAAATTAATCGTAATGATATTTTTGAGCTGCCTTTCTTTGAATACTTTCAAGCTACTTGAAAGAAGTTATCTTTAACTTCTTTCTTTAATGGGAAACCTCCCACCGCATCTTGTCTATCTATATACAGTGAGCCTCTGCATGTTCGTGATCTGGTATTTGCGAGATCCAGTATTTGTGGGTGATTTTTCCGTGAGCTGTGTGACCTCTGCGCATGCGCAGAGCCTACCATGACCTCAGTCTGATTGGCCGCCGGCCCCGCCGTTTGTGAGCCGCCAGGACAAGCTGTGGGGGCGGGACAAACCACGGGGATAGGACAAGCCGCGACATGGGGGCAAGCCACGGGACTGGGACTCCTCCACTCACTGCTTGCCCCCCGCCCTGGCGGAGCACAGCCAGACATCTACGACAAGCCCTGCTCTCAGGACCATCCTCCAAACCTTATTAGGTGAGGGGGCGTGGCTATGGGTGTGGCCTACTTGACTACATAGTGCGTTTGCTATCTTTGCAGATTTCACGACTCGTGTGAGGCGGACAAGACACAACAGCCCGTGGGTAACGGGGGATCACTGTATATATGGTGGCTTCAGTTTCCTCTCTTACTTTGATGGGACTCTGGACTTCTCCAGGTGCCAGTGTGTTTCCCTCACCTCGCAAGAAATTGAACTTTTCTGCCCCCTTGCCACTCTCAAGAGGAGGGTACAGGACATCTAGCTCATTTATTACTGGAATTGTGTGTAACTTAGCAAGAGTCAAATGAGCACAGATGGAGAAGATCACAGAAGGAGTAAGTCTTGTGAGTTTCAGTGGCAGTGAGTTTTCACCTTGGCTGAAATTGGTGAATTCTTTGTGAATTTGTTTTTGTGCAACGCACTAAATGCACAGCACAACATAGACATAAGCAAATGCTCAGTACTGACATTTTATATAAGACTTAAAATATTTCTAATATTTTCAAATTTTATTTTACAGTAAGCCTTCTCCATGCCTCCCACATAGTGGCTTCACTTCTACACGACATGATTTTTCCACAGTTAAGGAGGCCCATTTCATGACTGCGCCTGCGCAAACTGACAGTCATGAATATTCAAATTAGATAGTCATGAATATTCAAATATACCCCCACGTCGTGCTATACGGACCACGGACATGTTGCTCTGCCCACGCCACGCCCACTCTGCTGTGCTCTAAGCCAGGTGGCTGCAGTTTTGCCATCTCTGTGCCCGTACCATGCCCATCCCACCCCGTCCCACGCTGCTCGGAGCGAAGCAGCTGCGGCGGGTCCACCCGGTGCCGCACTTGCCCCACTCTGCTTGGAGCAAAGAGGCTGCGTGCAGTTATGAAAGATTTAAACACTCTCAGGTTAGATGTGGTGTCCGAGACTTTCTTGGGGTAGATGTCTACCCCGAGTATGGAGAGACCAGATCTATCTAACTGGAGAGACAACAGGACAGCGGCATGGGCAGCTCCCTGCACCAGTGTCCCCAGCTGAGTGGAAAAATGTTTTTTCCTCAGCGTGGGGTGTCCGTGGGCACCAGGAAGCACTGACAAAAACACCGATACCCAGCAGGGTAGTGCCGAAACAGCGCCGGAGTGCCGGGTGGTGGTATGAGGGTGCAGGGCAAATGTGCATATTAATGAGCTGCCATTCTACATGGCTGGAGGGATGCATGGAGGGGCACCAAGACCCGCGGTACTGTAGTATTGGAGGGCCGAATGTAATTTTTTTTCCCAATAAATAATATCCCACAGAAGTAGATGATTTGATCTCCATCCCTTGTAATCTTGTCAGTAAAGTGTGTCTCTCTTATCAGCATTTGAAAAATCCAAATGCTGAACGTTTAGTGGTAGTGATAATATGGTGGCCTTGTAGACTTGCAGGTGGGCGCAGAATGGCCAATATTGATCTTTCATCCTGATCTTTCATTCTGCACAAAAATGGATGGAACAAAACTAACACACGGAGATGTCTGTTTGTGCATTATTGGTCATCTTATCTAGCCAAGTAATTTCAGAGTGGTTTACATGAATACTTAAACAAAATGGTTTCAAGCTCTTTTCTTTTTCATACAGTGAAGTTATTGCAAGTGTTTGTAGGTGTCAGTGTCTTCATGGGACTGAATTTTTCCCAGGAGTTGCAGGAGTGCCTTGAGGTTTGGCAGCATTAGCTGCTGCTCTGGGAGCAGCTGCTTATTGCAACATCTGACAGGCTTTAGGCCATGCAGGAGTGAATGGTATCCAGTTATCCAGCTTCATACTGAGTTTTTATTAATCTAGAGTTAGAAGTTTCTTGGAAATTTTGCTAAGAAAAGACATTTTCTTCCAGACAGCTGGCCAATATATGCTGCTCCTTGGGCATCCAGATTAGCTGCTGAGTGACCAAGAAGCATTCTGCAGTCACCATGCCACCATCTGTGGGTTGTCTATGGGTTTGCGGAAGAAGTTCAGACACTTCAGAGCCGTTGATACTTTCATTTTAGCCATCCATTCATGGATGATGATGTTAAAAATTCATGACAGAGTACCTTGCTTAGTTCCTAAATAAGTACAAAACTATTCAATGTGCCTTTTTGTTACTTAACTGCAGCTTGCTCTTCAGTAGCGGTGTCCTTTCATGAGCTTGCTTCTGATGCACCATATCAAATGTGTTTTTCTGAATGCTTTGTTAGAATAGACTTTTCAAAGGAGCACATTGCAACGTAAATGCTTTCTTGTACAGTCACTACAAGCTTGTATTGCAAATTCAGTTGGTGACATTTTTCTCAGATTTTGGAGTGTTTATAGTATATGTACTAGCTAAAGATCAACCACAAAGAAAACAGGGTGAAAAGACCTAAATTATTGTATCTCAGAAACTGGTATGTCATCATGGTCTGTTTCCCCTGCACCAGTACAAACAAATCCATGGGATGGCGGTGTGTTATATTTGAGAGCACTATTTTCAAAGTGTATATAATTCATATTTATTCATATGTAAAATTTTGATGAGGAGAACAAAACTTTTGTAGTTGCTTCTAGCCTGAGGAATGATTTTTAGATGAAACTTCATCATAAACTTTGTTCGAAATACCTACTGGTAAAGTGCTGTAGTGCTCATGATATTTAATTCTATGGTTGACCTAGTGCTGCTTTTATTTTTTTCGCCCAGATCAGTCATGGGCTGCGTTGTCTTGTCAAGCTGTCTCCCTGCTCGTGGTTAAGGGGAAATCCCAGTAACATGACCTTGCTCTAGAGCAAGGCTTTTGTCTTCAGCAAGTACAGGCTGTGGAGGGCAGGACATCTTTTCTCGTGTGCATTGTCAGTGTGAAATTGATGAATTGAGCTGTTGCAGTCCATGAAGCCGAGCTGCTGTGTGAATGGAGTGAGTACTTTTATTTATACAGTGTAGCTTAATAACCTGTTTGGTTTGGTTCATTACTATTAGAAGCAGGAAAAAAACCAAAAAGTTTGCCTTCTCCAGAAAAAAAAATTCCCCTGTTTGTATTGTGTATTTTTGCTGTTATTTTTGCTGTTTATACTAAGTCTTTATCTTGACTTAGATTTGAGTTGTGGTGTATTGGCAGTCAGCTAGACAGCCAAGTTGAAATTGCTGATCCTGATGTTCTCATGCATTTTCCCCTTTCATTTCAGCAGTCTAAAGAAATAGAAACAAGTCTTCATTAATTTGAATCTTGTGTAGGGAATGATATTGTAAACAAGTGAAGTAAGTTGAAAGATACCTCCAAACTGTAGCCATCTACAAAAATTTTGTAGAAAGCTTATATTGTTATACCAATAGTAACATTATTGTTGATTTAAAAAAAAAAAAAAGGGCAAAATTAAGATATAACAATAGCTTGTGTCTGCATCAAGTAATGTACATTAAGTGGGATTGCGAAAAACTAGCACTTAGTTCTAGATGCATTCTTTAAGGAGTGTCCTTAACTAATGGTGAGGGACATTAAAGTTAGAAAACTTAATATTGTCTCTGGTTTTTCTTAATAATTTATTTTTTTCTATGTTTTCTGTCAAGGTGATGGATATTTGCTATAATGATTTGAGGTTTTATTAAACCCAAGCTTTTGCTTTTTCGGTTCCTTGGAGGCGGAGGGGCGAGCATCAGTGAAAACTCCTCAATTCCTTGTGGTATTTTCCCATCTGCACATGGACACGGTGCCCTTGTCACCCTATGGGAAGGGACTGGCTTGCTCCAGGGGGCAGGATAGCCTCACCCTGCAAGGCAGGATGGCTCGCTAAGGGACTGCCCAGAGTACCTCCCTTATGTGCATTGTAAAGGTTATATGATGTCAGCGCTTTATGATGGCTGCTTGCTGCAGGGCCTGCAGCGGGTCTCCCTCTACCGGGCACGGCTTGCCCTGGGTCCTCAGGCTGCGCCACGACCATGGCTTACACTGATTCTGCAGTGCCTGCCCACCCCCTGCCACTGCCTCGACCTCCCATGCTGGGGTGAGCCCAGCTGCCTCCCAGGTGCTACCCCTCCCTTCACCTCCTTGCTGCGGGTGTCCATGCCCCCATCCGCCTGGCTCCTTGTTCTCCCCTACCCCAGCCATGGCTACCTCCCCAGAGGTGGTGGGAGGAGGCCAGGACGTGGGGCTGTGGTGGCCAGGGCGATCCCAAAATAGCAGGAGGCAGTGGGGGCAAGCATGGAGGGCTGTGCTTGGCTGGGGTTTGTGCCGCCAGAATAAAAGAGAAGGATAAAAAAGCTTACTTGCCTGCTTCAAGATTGCAAGGTATTGAATGGGAGAGCTCAGTCATTCTAAGCAAACTCAAGCATGGTGGATGGAGGGCATGGGCCACAGAGCCACAGCCCCTGTCCCCAGTCGCACCATGGCAGACATGGGACCCGGGGGAGTGTGCGTGCGTATGTGTGCATGGTTGTGTGTCCCAGAGACATTTTTTTCCATAGGAACCATTGGGGAAAGGCAGAACCGCCCCCTCTCCCTGCTTCCTACCTAGCCTTCCCCTGTGCCCTCAACGTGACCCAAACCTCCCCCCACCCCCCGTCCCTGCCAAGGTGCACAGTTCTTTCTGTCCCAGGCAGATGCAGCTTTGAGCACAGCTCCAATCCTCCTGGAATGGATAAGGGCTGTGAGAGGGACGCTGTCAAGTGCTTGGTTTAAACACTTTCCCGTCCTTTTTTTGAGAGAAACTTCTGAGAAATGAGCTCGCTGCTTGCCTCTTTGACAACGGGTGACAGGAAGCTTGCCCCTGCCTCCCACGTTGGGGTGTGTTTAGGGTTAGCAGCAGCCCCGGCACCACACCCACAGAGCCCTGCCTCAGCCCTGGTGATTGGTAGGACGCTTTCTCTGCCACACACCATGCCATGTCCCAAGGAGGACGGGGCAGTGGCTAGAGGCAGGACATGCATGGCACAGGCCAGAAGGTCCCTGCCGCACCAGCACAAAGTGCATAGAGAGTCCTGGCAGTGGGAGGGGTGCAGGATCCGCATGGCTGCCACATGGGACCATCCTAGCACAGGACGGTCCTGGTCCACAGTACTTTCCTGGAGCCAGCCAGGGAAAATCACCCTGGTTGGCTCCCACCATGGAGCGGTACAATACAGCGGCGGCAAAAGCTGGGAATCCCCGCACTAGCTCCTGCAGTGAACCCTGGAGATTCCCCAGACGAAGAAGGGGCAAGGAAAGTTCCCTTTTCTCTCGTGTGCTGTGAGGGGGCATGGGGAGGTGGTGAGAATGCCTGCCAGCACTCCGGGGCTGAGGGGGGTGGGGACAACAGGCGCAGCTTATTTGCGTATTCATGACAGGCCTATCCTCATGAATTTCAGGTTTCACGACAGGGGAGGAGACCCTAACCCCTGTGAATTTTGAGGTATTACTGTGGTATCCTACCTGCATGAAGAAAAATTTAACAGCTTTTGACTTTTTATCATTAACTTTTTCCCTTCCTGAAAATTACAGATATACAGTTATACCTCCTCCATCGCGAGGAAAGGGACAGGCCAAAGGCCTCGTGAAATATTAATCTTGCAAAGAACTGCAGGTCGTTAATATGCATGCAGGCCACGCCCGTTGCTCCACCCCCCGGAACTCCAAAGCACTGTGGACAATTCTTTGCTCCTTCCCGTAGTGTGTCTTGGCACAGGCGAGCAAAGGGAACCGTTTCTGAGCGGCTGCTGTGACCGCAGCCCAAACCCCACGCCGCTCCCCTCCCAGCCCGCCGGCACGCGCGTGCTCACGCCGACCCCGGGGGACCCGNCAGAGAAGATTCACTGTATATGTATAGGGCACTCTCAGATTGTCACAGGGAAGTCAGTCTCAAAAGAACAAAGTAGGCATAAATACTAGTGTGTGTGAAATCTAAGTTTTCTATGAAGTAATATAGATATTTCTGAACTTCTTCTCAACTTATTTTTGTAGTCATCTTCCAGTTTCCTAATTCTGTATTTCAATGTCTGTTCATTGTCTGCAGTCCCTTATAAAGATTACCTGAAACATAATCGAGGACTATAATGTTATACACTCATTATTAAAAGATAAAAAGGTCACATAGTCCTGAGCTTTAGGATAATGCACAGAAGTACCTTGACTCTCCATCTCATGTAATTGATATTGGCATGAAGTAAAGACAACGCTGTCTTTTAACTTTATGGGAAAGACTTCTTTTTACTTGATCTTTTTCTAGGAATCTATTTAAGCATCTTCACATTGCCCTCTACTATAATGGGGTATGTATTAGTTGGAGTCTTTTCTCCCCTATCAGCAAACCACAAAATTGAATCAATTTCTGCACCCATAAATCTAGTTGCATATGAAATTCGTAATGTTCTGAACTATTTTTTCCTCAACTGAAGGTGAAACTCCTAGTAACTGAAGGAGCAGAGGAGTTGCTGCAGTGTGCCCTTAAAATGGAGTTGGTTTGATGCTTATTTCTTATTTTGAGGAAAGGATTTGCAGGGGTTGAAGACCAGCCTGCTGAAAATTAGAAGTTTCACACTTCAAATAGAAGCCCATTTTTCAGGAGGCAAGGAAGTGAGAGAAAATAATTTGATTGGGAAACTGATATGTCACATTGGTACCTTTACAGTAGGCATATTTTATTTTATTAAAGGATGGTGGTTTTTTTTTTTAAATCTTAGCATGGTTTCTTACCTGCAAGTACTGCTGGGTGAAAACAGCTTGATTTTCAGTAGGGGATAAAGCCTAAGACTTTTCACAATTAATTCATTAAGGAATTATTTTTTTCTTGAATGATTTGTCCTTGCAACTGAGCTAGGACATCAAGTTCAATGCTTATCAAAATAAATAAAAGACAATGAAAGCTATGTGGTATATACAAGTATGTTTAATGATATGGCAAAGGAAAAATCTGGTGTTTCTTATGCCCTGTGTAAGTTCACATGTTCACAGGTTATTCTGAGTTGGATGGGAGCCATAGGATCATCTAGTCCAGCTCCCAATTGAATGCCCACCCAGGGATTGAACCCAGAAGCGTGGAGCCATGGGCACCACGCTCCAGCCATCCACGCCTCCCATCATCTGGGCCATGTCACTGAGTTCCTCATCCAGTCTTTCATGATTTAAGCACTAAATAGGTATCAAAATCTTCCTGAAAGTCAGATCCTAAAGCTGAATTCTTTGTATGAACTGCTTAGGACACAGTGCCATTTAGTTGTTTCATATTCTGATGTTTCCCTTCTGTGCAGGATTGACCTTTTATATCAAGGATAAGATCAGAAGCTATTAACTGGTAAATAAGTATGCTTCAGAGAAGAAAAGCTAAAATGAGAGGATGGAGTTTGATTTGGAGAAATATAAACTATATTTAAATAGGAAAAATTAGCACAAATTTCTTGGGGGGAAGAGAGCATACCTTACGAATGTTAAGGATTGAAGATTTGCAAGGTTGTGGAAGACTCTTCTGGGAATTACTGAAATAAGGATGCAGCAACATCAATGTAAAAATACATGTTTCAAGAAGAATGTTCCTGATAAGTTGTGATGCATTTTATAGGTGCTCTACTGCCAGAGCAACTGAAGACATCATGATTAAGCAAAGGGAAAAATAGGCAGTGAAAGGAATATTTAGCAGCAGTGGCTCTTTGCCCAGGCATAAATGATGATTTTGGATACTTTTCATCTTTAATTTCTTTACAGCATCATCCAAAGATGAAATTCATCCTTTTGGTCTTGTAAGAATAACAAATTAACATCTATTCTTTCATATTAAGTTTTTCTTTCTTCATTGCCCCACATACGTTGTTTGTTTGTTTACTTTTTAATTTAATTTTTTATTTTTTACCGCTTTGTGATTTCTCAGAGCAACTCGCATTGACTTTCTTCTTGTAAAATCTTAGTGGAAACAGAGCTCAGAATAGTTGGCTTTTTTGTTTCTTGTTTGCAAGGGAAGTAGGTGTATATAGTGTTTTACAACTGCTTATGCTTGCCCTGTTAGAAAATGGGGGAAAAAATCTCAGAGCCTGTCGCTACTGAGATTTAATGAAATACGTAGTATTCGTGTTAGCTAACCCTATCTAATTGCTGCTCTTCATGACAACTGTGGAGTGTTGACCTTGGCCAGCCCCCTATCCTATCCTTTTTTGCTTTGTTCCTCAACAGCACAAGGTGAAAAAATATGGTTACCAAGCTCATGTGTTGAGAGCAAGACAGGGAAAACGCTTTTTTTATAAATCACTAGTTATTGTAACAGGCAAAATGGACTCATCCTGAGGAAAATTTAACCAAATTTCCACCCCAGCACAAAGGGTTGGGTACTGGGAGCTGCAGTCACACTTGATCTCCTGCTCCTTCCTCCGCACACTATTCCCCTGCTCCAGCCTGGAGCACCATGGTGAATACATAGTTAACTGTAACATTTGTCCTAAACTCTCATTGAAAATCTTAAACAGTTAGCTAATTTTGAGAATTTAAGAGAATGTGAACATTCCACTTGTTTATACTTTGTGTTTTTGCCAAGTTCAGTAATGTCTTAAGAGATTAATAAGATTTTACAATAATATAATTACTAATAATTAATATTAAGATATTGCAATCATATAGAAATGGAGAAAAAATCTGAACTCTTTCAATCCAGTACTATTTCTTTACAAGTAAAGAAGTACTTTCTTATAAAAGATATAAGAATGAATTTTGTATGTTTTTCAAAGGTGTAATTCTGCTGTATAGTTTACTTTGGCATTGGGTTCTGATTTTCTTGGAGTAGGAACATGACTGAGGAGGGAGTGAGGTTATATATATCCATGGAATGTAGCTTCTTAAGTTTAAAGTTGGGAGGTGAGCGGAAGTAGTTTGTAAGATGTTGAACAGATGCTTTGGCATTGTGATAAATGGTCTATGAATGCTGTCTGAAGCATTTCATAAAGTGCTGTAGGACTAACATATAGATAGATGTATGCAAAATTACTGCTAAGTATTTTTAAATTATGAAAAATGAAGTTGAAAAACTGGAGTACTGTAAGCCATCTTGATATGTACAAAAATGTATGTTGCAGCTTCCAAGGGCTATAACAGATTACCTTACTATAGAAACAAGATATTTAAGTGCTTCTAGATTTTTTGTTACAATTTGTTTGTGATATTCTTTTCACCCAAATGGTTTTATCTTGAGATAAGTTGAAAGAAACATTTCAAAATAGCTACAGGGTCCATTCTTATATTCTATTTTTTCCTTCTCTGTGCTAGATTCCCTTAATAAAAAGTTTGAGGGTTTATCTGCTTCTGTATCTTACCTTTAGAAATATTAAGAAGTGTTTATTTTTGTAGGAGAAAATCAGTTGCTTTTTATGTATTACTTAAAAATATTTGCAAGATAAAAGTAATAAAGACTAAGAGGCAATTTAGATGGCTATGGAGAGAATCAGTGCTGAGAGTGTGGAAAGCAGTCTTGGTAATTTTCCCTAATCCTTTGCAGTTTTCTAAGGCTTATGTAGAAGAAAAAAAACCCCAAACTGCTGATGTACAACCTTCCTCTGTTACTAATACATAGTATTTAATAACAAAACTTATAAGAACATGCGTATTACCAAACCAGATGTTACAAACAAGCATATTACGTACCATGTTTATTCTAGAGTCAAGGGGCAAAAAACTGCACACCAGTGGATGTGGTTTGCAAACACCTTTTTTTTGAGCGGCTCTCAGGTAACTGTCAATTGGTTCTAGACTGTACTCTTTAAAGACTTATAATAACAGCCAACCTAAATAGTATAATATGATTGCTTTGCATCTTTATAAATGGGTATTTATGATAGAGAAATAAACTGAAACTGCTACTTTACCAAATTCTCTAATAAAAATGAAATCCAATAATGGATTTTGCATATAATTCTGAATATGAACTTATGAATAGGTGCTTATGTTACATTATAGTAGAGTTTTCTTTTAATTTTTTTAAAGATGAATATTAAAAATAAAGTTTTGAACACACTCTGCTTTAATAAAAGCAACTTTGATTCTGTAGCATTATTCCTCTTCTAAGTTTTTTAGCAAAGAATTGCTTTGCAGCCTCATAAACTAGCATTTCATGCAGATTAATTAATCCATGTACATAAATTTTTATATTTTCCTGAGCAACAATTTGTCAACAGTTTTCAGAATGGCTAATACAGCTGTCTAGGACATAATAGAACACAGTAATTCCCTCTTGCTTAAAAATCAAAGAACCAAACTTGTTGTACAAAATGATAATAATCTATATGAATACACTTCAGAGAAGAATTTCCATCAGTAAGTGCTAATTCATATACATACTCCCTGAACTTCTGTGAGACTACTCACTTGGGCAAATGTTCACAAATCTATTACTTTTTAAAATTTAAGTTAAATTTTGACTGTGTTTTTAATGGGTTTAATCTGAACCTTCTTCAGGAGAAAAGGATCTTTATTGTGATGTTATTTAAGATTGAAAGTAGAAGGAAAATCTGTCAATGGAATCACTAAGAAGACTGGTAGGTAAATTTAGGTTAGGAAAATTTCATGTAGGAACTATTCAGATTGTATGCTGAGTTGGATTTTCTCACTTCGTTGCAAGGTTTTCCCTGGCATGCTCTATCTACCAGGCTTTGTTCTGTGGGGTTCATTCACTAAATAGTACCTCATATGGACTTGTCACTCTTGAAGAAATGGAGTAACTCTGGACTAGGTTAGATGACAGCCTGTCTTTATCACCCGTTCTGCAGAACAGCAGGACAGACTGTTTCACAAGCATAACCTGTATAACCTGTTGAAACATAGGATTTCCAGTTTCTGGCTTTGTAGCTAGACATGAACAGCTTGTTTTGTCTTATGTATACTTTTAATACACATTTACAAGATGGGCTCTCTTCTAGCTATAGAAACTTCTGTTATTCTCTCAAATCCATTGGCAAGTGAAGCAGTAAACCAAACTTTTCCTAAAAAAATTGGCTTGATGTCCTGAGTCAGCTGTTTCCATTGCTAATGTATCTCATGTTCAAGTCTGCCACTTTTTTTTAAGGTAGGTCCTCAGAGATATATGATGTCTTCTGTGGATACTGCTCCAGCTGTGTTTCTAGCCATGTCATGCTAGATTTCATGCTACTTGCATTTTGAGTTTTTTGGGATATGAAAACCTATGCATTTAATCCTTTTTCATAGTGAATAATTGTTTTCTTAGCATTTATCTTTTTCTTTACTACTGTGTTGTTGTTTTGTTTTGTTTTTTTTTTTCCTTTCCTTCCCCCTACTGCCCCTTTCCTTAGGATCATATATGATAGTGATTTCTTCAGACCATGACCCTGGAGAAAAGACTCGACTTCAACTTCCAACGATGAAGGAAAATGATACTCACTGCATTGATTTCAGCTACCTTCTGTACAGCAAGAATGGAGCAAACCCAGGCACTTTGAACATCCTGGTTAGGGTGAACAAAGGGCCACTGGCTAATCCCATCTGGAACGTCACTGGCTCCACTGGCAAAGACTGGCTTCGAGCGGAGTTGGCTGTCAGCACTTTCTGGCCCAACGAGTATCAGGTAAACTTGCAAGAAATTAACACAGCTTTATAATATTTACTGCAAGATTCTATTCAATTTGTGCTTGTTTTGGTCTATTCTGATATTCTCCCAGTGTCCTTAAGTAAAGTGTTCCATTCAGAATAAATAATTATTTGAGAATGGCTTATTTTTTTTATAGTGGGTGATTTTTCAAAGTTATCAGTTATTGTATGATAGGAAAAATTCAGCTGGCAACAAGCCTTGTTAAAAGAAATGGCAAGCTTAAGGTCCAAGAGCATAAAAAATTATGAACTCCCAGAAATAAATTGCCTATGCAACTGTAATTTGTACTTGTCTTCCCTCCTCTTTTGTATATGCCTGTGTGACTGTGTCTAATTACATGACCATAAACTGTGGTTTTTCTACATGATGCTTGCTTCATTTGCTGTGCAGGCAGAATGGTGCTCACCTAATGAGCAGCTGTTCAGGACATGTTTTTCTTCTGTTAGCTTGCTACAGGACAGAACCACCTGCAGTGTAAGCCAGTTGTTTAGAGGAAAAAATTGTCTTCTTATTACTAGGTGCTGTTATTTTATTTGTTTGATTAACCTGTCAAATTACCTGCAGATGTTTTGCTCAGTGGGTATTTGATGTAAAGAGCGAATCTCATGCATGAGCTTTTTTGTCCTGGCTTGTAGGAGTGGGAAGAGTTGAATTAGATGCACTTAGATGAGTTATTACACCATGAGGTATTATGTGCTTACCTGTGTGCCCTGTCAAAGGATGCTTCATTTCATTAGTGCTCTTGCAAGCAATCTGAATGCCTAGACTAGTTATGAAATGAAATGGTTTTGTTAAAAAAGGTATTATAGGAATGTTTCATAGAATGCCTTTTTTAAAGTTTGTTGCAATTGCCTACCATAAAACAACATCTATAAATAAACTTCAGTTCTTGCAGTCTTACTTATATGGTGAAAATGATGTAATTTACTATCATTTTATGTTTTTCTTTGGTTTTGGTTCCCCTGTTTT
The DNA here is from genome assembly GCA_013390025.1 of Pitta sordida. NCBI lineage: Eukaryota > Metazoa > Chordata > Aves > Passeriformes > Pittidae > Pitta > Pitta sordida. Next base: position 80,197 of record WEKX01015421.1, read on the forward strand.
TAATGGTTTTATTTATAAAGAAATTTAATCTATCAGTGGCATAGAAACTGGGTAAAATTTGATCTAACATTCTGAAGCCTGGTTCCAGAAAACTTAGCTTCTTCGTAGGTGTTTTATTAACCCTTTTATGTTGCTAGAAAGTAGCTTTTGTTGTGCTTAGAAAAACTCAGGAGGCCTTTAGAGCAGTATAGTAGTGATCAAGTATAGCAGCATTATATGCAGTAAATCAAGTTTCTGCTGACAGATGGCCAGACTTGACAATGAGATTGGTGGTTGGGGCCTTACCTTAGCTACATGGTCATTTTTCACTTACATTATATCCTTCACATTATCTCTCTATAGACTGTGCTTAAATTCATTCCTTCTTGCGCTTGGTCATCCAGCAGAATATTGAAATCCTGTGTAACCCAGTTTATTTTTGCTGTTTATGCAACCTGGTATGATTTATGTCCAACTTGCACAATTGCTTTTGTGTACAGGAGGGGAAATCTACATGCTGTCCATGCACAGCTTCTTGTTTGCGCAAACAGGGTTGGTATTTGGGTTTTGTGGTTTTTGTCCTCTGAGGTCTCAAGGTCATCATCACTCTTGGTAGATTTTTACTTCCCCCCCTCCCTTAGTTTTGAATTATTCTTTGGTAGGAAAGTTTTGTTTTGTTTTGTTTTGTTTTGTTTTGTTTTCATTTTTCTCATAGGATTTCTATGCTGTACAGTTCTAGTTCATGATTTTGGCACTTTCACGTACCTATTTGTTGATGAGTTTAGCTATCAGTGAAGGAAATAAGCATTGGTTTCTATGAGATGGAAGTACTTCTTTACTAGCCTGGGACTTGGATCCCTGCCTGTACAAGCAAGGTCATTGCCAAAGATCACCGCTGAGCGCTACAGTTTGAATGTACTTTGTTACAATCTGGTCAACTTCATTACCATTTCCTTCTATTTTAAGGGAGGGAAGAGAGTAGAGATTATCAGGGGCTGAATAGCACAGGTTGCACTACATATTAGGAAATGTTGTGTTGTGACTTGGAAGTTAGCAGTATGGCCATGTTAGTTGTATCAGTAGAGTGCTGCTCCTACTAACTATATCTTAAACAATGTTTCTGTGCTCTGTTGAAACTTGATTGCTTCCTGTTCATAACTAGCAGAGTCCTTTTGCATGTTACACAAACAGTATAAATTCAGTTTATGCATTTTTGGATGGACATTACTTACAGGAATATTGTTGGGTTTTTGTTTTGGTTGATTGTGGGGGGTTTTGTTTGTTTATTTGTTTTTTTTTAATCCATTTACTTATCTTTCACTGTATTCTGCTGGGCAATTATTTATGTATTTATTTTCTCACAAAACAGTACAGTTTATTACAGTATCTTTACTGAATCAAACTGAATTTTTCTCTAGTTTCATACCCTATATCTGATGGCAGATAACAGTAGAAGCTTGTAGAAGAGTTCAAGAACAGGACAAACTCCTTGCCATATGTCCCTTACAATACACTTCTGGCCTTGAGCCTGTTATGTGGTTCAAGAATTTTGAGCTTAAGAGCCTAAGTAGTGCCTTTCTGTATTTTTGTTAGTCCATGAGGTTTTTTTTTGCAATGATTTAAACTTCTAGTATCTACAGTGTATATGACAAGAAATTTTAATGATAATTCCATGTTAAGACTATTCCTGTGGGTTTCTTAAACATGGTGCCTGTAATTCTTCAGTTGTCATATTTTGCGCTTGAGGAGTTTCAGCAGTCCTGTAATGATACGATCTATCTCCTCTCTCCTGCTAGCAAGGCATCTGCATTTTCTACTCTGCTTGTTAAACATGTGAGCGAACTCTCAAAGAGAGAAGTTTGATTAGAGAATCCCTTGGGACTGAGGTTATGATTTAATTTTTATCCTTGATAGTTCTAGAATATTTTTTTATCACTCTGTCGGAAAGATGCCAGCTTTGACGTGCCCCAGGTTTGCTTCAAAGGAAAAATATTTTGGGATTTTTTTTGTTTAACCTTTGTAACTGACTGGTAGTTTTCTCTCTGTTTTCTTTATTGGTTGTTACTATAATTCATTTATTAAGATGTTTATTCCTATCTGGATAAGTTGTTTTGTCTAATGTTTCTGTTCATTTCGTCAAGTTCTCTCCTGCTTTGCATGGTAGGAATTATCCAAGTGCTGAAGGCAGTCTCTTCTCTTTTTCTGTCACAGTCATTTTCCTCTTCCTTTGTTATCTTTTTTAAGCTTGATTTTGTTTGTTTGTTTTTTGAACACTGTCTCCCACAAGTCTCTATTTGCTATTTTTTGTGTGTTTTCCCCCAGCAAATTTGTTTTGCTTTCACAGGATCACATCTGTCCTTGCTCAGGTATAAGTCTCACTTTGTAATGTGAACTGGGGACTTTCTAGTTTTTGTTTTATATGACATATATCTGGTTTTTATATCAGAACTTGATAAATAAGCTCGTGATTTGGGACCATATAATTCAAACCGGCAAAAAAAAATAACTATTTGGTTTCCTTCTGGTTCTTTATGAATTCACTGTACAGAAATGTTGCTCTGTGGTTTAACAAATGGGCTCGCTAGGATACTGGTTTCATAGGAGTGATGTTGCACCTGCAAGTATAGCTAGCAAAGTAAAAATACTGAACTACACTGAGCAGAAGGTCTTTTATCAGTTCAAAAGACTAATGATGTGCAGGAAAACTCTAGAAAGCCAAATAATTTTCTTGCTGAATTGTGAGTCCTGATTTGGATAATTAATTTATTTTTTAATAATGATGGTTGATATAATTTGTAAAAGTTTAAGTTGCTCAAAGATCTTGGAAAGTTATTTTCCTTTATGATCTTGAAAGGTCTTGAAACTGTAGTGGAAGTACAGGAATACCTTGCTCATTCATGCCTTCTGATTCGTGGCTTCACTGATTCGTGGTTTCTTAATCTGTGAATAGTATNTGATTGTGTATTCGCATTTTTTTTTGCCACAATTCGTGGTTGGGTATTCGCCTTTTTTGCCGCGAACCTAATTCACAGATNTGGATTCACAGAGTTTCCTGGTTGATGCATGCGCAGTACTCCTGTATTCGCGCTTCTGGTTTTGTGTATTAGCATTTTTTGCTGTGATTTGCGGTCATGTATTTGCATATTTGTGCTTTTTGCCATGCTCTATGGGAAGCGACTGCAGGAGCTGGGANAGGATGGTAGATGTAAGATTCATTAATAGTGTGTATGGTTGGGCTATGTGCCACCTAAGACAGGAGGCAGATTTCTTGTGAAATAAGAGGATTTGTTGCCTTTTTGGATAACAGATCAGTATTCTGAACTTATAGCAAAGTTTAGGAAACCAGGGAGTTAGATTTAATTCAGTTGTTCGATATAGCTAAGGAAGAAAAGCAACAAGCGAATTGGAAAGGACATGTAGCCTGTGTGAACTGTGTAGAACTGAGTTATAAGTCAACTTAAGAAGAAACCCACCCTTCCGAACTCCAACTTCCTGTTTGTAAGACAAATGCCCTTGTTTATGTATGGTCTTTAACCTTGAAGTACTATGTAACATCAAGAAAATACAGAGGATTTTTGATAAGTAAAAATAAAAAAAACATTCCAAAGGACTGATATTTTCAAAGGATTTTATTTAAAATATATTGGAATACAGAAAATTACTTAAAATAAAATCAAAGACTACTGGATAAATAAAACCTGGAACTAATGTAATTTTGTTGTCATTTTATTGTTAAGAATGCAATGTAGAAAGTGCTATTTGAAAATTTTTAGCAACATTGATAAGCAGCNTGAAGTACTATGTAACATCAAGAAAATACAGAGGATTTTTGATAAGTAAAAATAAAAAAAACATTCCAAAGGACTGATATTTTCAAAGGATTTTATTTAAAATATATTGGAATACAGAAAATTACTTAAAATAAAATCAAAGACTACTGGATAAATAAAACCTGGAACTAATGTAATTTTGTTGTCATTTTATTGTTAAGAATGCAATGTAGAAAGTGCTATTTGAAAATTTTTAGCAACATTGATAAGCAGCTAACCAGTTAATGTTACAACTTACTGTGTAATTCTTGGATGTTGAGTTGCAAGACAGTGAAAATTATCTGGTGGAAATCGCAGGAGAAGGGAATTCAGGGACAGAGGAGAGCCAGCTGTAACTATGTGTGAGAGGCAATGATGAAATAGGCTGTTATCTGGCTTGGAAAAAGGCACGGTTTAGAAGAGTATGATAGAGTTCTACAAAAGCATCACTAATACAAAGAGGACATTTTGGTCTGGTGAGGTAAGTAAACTGAAAAGAAACAAATGGACGTGGGTCACACAGCAGACTTTAGACTCATGAAAGTATTTGGCAGAAGTAGCTGTTGTGCATACCAGCACATGCTGTTGTGGATGCAGAGTGCCTCCCATCCCTCAAAGCAACTTACTTAAGTTTCTGGATTCCTGGGCAGGCTAAATGTATTTTGTTTTTTTCTGTGATTATCTAAAGTGGCCTGGCCATATTTTATGTAAGTTTTTGGCTGTAGAAATGACTTTGTCTGCCACTACCAGCCCTATACCCATTTCTTTTGGCTCTTTTCTCCTTATAATATCTTTTCAAGTCACTTGGAGTAACAGAATACTTTAGACTTTTTAAAATTGAAATTTACAAATTAAGCTTTATAAATTCTTCCAGTTTCTAAAGATTCTCAGAAATAAAGTATGAACTAGAACTTGTTAGATAAGTGGCTGGGATTTTATTCTAGAGAAGATATAAAAATTGTTTAGTAAAACGTGTTAGTAAAACATGGGTTAGGTGTACAATTAAAAAAAATAATCTAGTGTTATTAAACTGAGAGACAGCTTTTTTTTTTTTTCTTAAACTTGGAGCAGCTTGTGTTTGGTAGGTAATATAAGTCACTGAAATATTCCTTGTATAGGTGCATCATTCTTTAGCAATTGCTTTATGGAATAACTCTCTTGAGGACACTTTGTGGCTTTTAAGAATTTAAGGTGACTGTCCATAAAGTGTTTTATTGCTAGTTTGTTAATACACAATGAAATGCTTTATACATTTGTTTGTTTTCTTTGTCTGTCTTCTTTCCACCATAATTTTCACCACTTAAAAGCATTTTTAGCTGTCTCATGGCTGACTAATGACTGAAAATATCTCCAAAGAGGAATGATGTTGGTTTCTTGTTAGGACTTTCTGTACCCCTGAGTGTGACTTCTAAACTCATGACTGTTACCTGCTAGGCAGCACTTATTCAGCAGGCTTTTTCTTTACACAGTTAATCGAAGGGTTACTCAGAGAAATGCTTTTTTGCACTGAACTTTCTTATTGCTTCTCCACGACTTGCTAGTACAAACAAAACACTGTCTTTTTTAACTTCTAGGATAAACACGAACATGTGCAAGCATATCTGTCACAGTTCTGGCTCATTTCTTTCAAGATATTTATCTATTCAGTGAGGACATAGAAAGCCTAGGTTCCAGTAGAGTGATTACCATTTTAATAATTTAATTCTGTAGATCACAAAGCACTCACCGCTTTCAAAGAACTTGTTCAAATACTGTCTCATTCCAGTCTTCAAAGTGGAAAATCATAGTGCAGGGTGTGAAAGTGAGTGTTGCCCAAACAAGCCCAGTTACGTCTGAGGTGCCAGCCTCCTGGTTTTTGGTAATACTGTAAGTATTGTAGACTTCCTGGAAGCTGTTAATTTTTTTCTTAGAAATGACAATGCAGGTTTTGCCTCTTAGTTCAGATCTGTGGCATTGTTTCAACAGGATATGTTCTGTAGGCTAGTCACGATATGCATTTTTTTCCATCTAGAATTAATTAGTATGAGCTCAAGTACTTCCTGAGGAATAAAGGAATGATAGTGGTGGGAAAGCAAGTATATGTTACTGATACAGTGATCCCTCAAATTTCTTGGGGGTTCAGAACCACGGTGGGGCTGCAAAAGCTGGATTGCATGAAGAGTGACAAATCATACGTATGGAAATAAGCCATGCCCATCACCCCACCCCCCTCAGCCCCAGAGCACCGAGAGTTGTTCCTGGCACCTCCTTGCACCCTGTGATGGGATGGGAGTGAAGGAGATCTCTTGTTCCTCTCCCTGCCTGGGGAATCCCAGGGAATCTGTGGGGTTCCCTATGGCCGCACTGCCACCATGGAGAGTCCCTGGCTTTTGTGGCAGCGGCACAGGGTGATGGACCACCTGTGGCATGGTGCTGACATAGTGAGGCAATGGGCTGATGAGCCACAGTGGCATGGGGCTGCCCTGAGCGGCAGCGGGTGCTCAGTGCGATCCTGAGACTGCGAAGGGTGGCAGAGAGGGCTTGGTGTGGCCCTAGGGCTGCATAGGGCAGCAGAGCCCACTCCATCTGGCCCCGGAGGGTCATGGGTTAGTGTTTTAGATGTTTGCAATATACACTTGTTTTGAATTTTTTCCATTTTTTCCTCCTGGAGTGAACTCAGAAGGCCATTTCTTTCATTAGAGGATCCTGGTGCGATCTGGTGTGTTCGCAGACTAGTCGACTCCTGCCATTCCCGTGCTGCTGAGTTCTGCTGGCTGGCTGGACCTGCAGGAGAGCTGCGGACAGCCAGGGATGTGTTTCCCAGATTCCTGGCTTGGTGTGAAAAAGAGGGGAAGGGCCGACCTCCCTCAGCCCCCTGGGAGCCTGCGCTGCTGGCAGTGGGCACCGAACCCGTGGCTGAGTGCATTTCCTCTGTGGTGGTTGTGGGCATTGGCACAGGTCCTGACAGTAGCACGTGGAATGCAGCTGAGGGCTGCCGTGTCAGAAGAGACTAGCATCTCTTCTGGAGTTAGCGGAAGACAGACAAGTTTGAGATCTCAGAGCTACTCCCTACTGGACAGAGATGGAACGATGGTGGGAGCGGGTAGAGAGGCTTTTAAAAAGTTGCCACTTCTGGGATCACTCTCTCTCTTTCCTGCGGACTGCTCCAGAAAGGTGCTCAGCTGCTCCGTGAAACTCTTCTTCCTTCAGATCGCTCCAGAGACCTGCTGTGCTGAATCCAGCTGTTCCGTGTAACTTTCTACCTTCCTAGTATTTGGCTGACCCTGGACCCAGCAAAACACTTCACCTTATCCCGATTCAGCAACAAGGATTGGACCCTGGACTTTGCTTGAATCCTTGTTTTACAGTTTTTATTCCTTTTTGGGATTGGGATGTAGGTGTTTTGGTGTGATTGGGGTCCTGTCACATGTTGGAGTTGTTCGGGCCACTGGGGGAGCTTGTATTTTGTTCTATTTTATTTTTATTTCCCTATTGCTGGGATCACATTCACGCATATACTTTCATTTATATTTTAAATAAATCTTGTATCTTCTCTAACGATCTCTTGTCCAAGAAGTGATAAATAACTGCTGTACTGTCTCAAACTGAGACAGTATCAAAGAATTTTTATTGTTAAAATTAGCAGAGATCATTGTTTATCAGATATTATCTGTCAGCCTTGTCTTAAGTCAGTGACCCAAGCTGTACTTCATTGTTGCAAGTTGAGATGGCTCTGACTCCACAGAACACTGAGAACACCATTCCAGCATGGGTGTAGATGAAGCAACTTCAAACACCTTGGTTCTTTTAGGCTGAGGAACTATGCACTCCAAGCAATCCCTTCTTTTGCTCTATTCTTAGTCCTCTGCTGAAGAAAAACTGAATTTGCAGAATTTTGAAGCTAAAGTGTTTGTATGTTAAAAAAGGAAATGTTAGCAGTTTATTCCTTCCCTTTTCTTTTTTACTTTTGTTTAAAGTTTCCAACACTGTCTTTTCCACTGCTTTGATTTCTCTTATATAATGGTTTGTGAGTAGGTGCTTTGGTTCTACTGTGCTCTGGGTTTCCTATGCTACGTCTATGATCTGAATTTAGAAGGTGACTAGAAATGTTATACTTGAAGTACTGAATTACAGTAATCCCTGTGCACTTCACCCTTCACCTGTCTCAGCTTCAGTACATTGTGGATTTTTTTCCCCTGCCAAGACATTTTCTGATTTCCCCTCTCTCACCCCACGTGCAATGGCGGAGGGCAGCCAGGAGGGGGGACAGTGTTGGTCGGTGCTGTTGCTCGACAGGTACCCAAAGCTTGCTCACTTTGAACACTGTTGCACAGATTAATTGAAAGTGGGGAAGCTTTAAAACAATTTCTCAAAGGTATATTAAGCTGCCATATGGAACCCTCCACCTCTGCTAGCTGCTCCTCACTGCTGCTCAATGCTGCAAGCAGGAGTATGCAGCAGCTAGCAGCAGCATGCAGGAGAAAACAGCTAGCTGCTGCATGCAGCTGCTAGCTGCTTGTGGCTGCTGCTCCTGCTGGTCAGAGCTGAGAGGTTGGGAGACTGACCGAAATTACAGATATATGATTGCTACTTTGCATATTTCACTTTTTGGAACATGTTTCAAGACCCG